>WEIS01013572.1:0-16672 GCA_013389965.1 Todus mexicanus | reverse complement strand
AGAGAATTTGTTACCATCTTTCCCTCATATACTGCGCTCAAGGGGCTTCATGCTTCTGACTTAAAATATGAATAACTTACTGAAGGCACTCTGTCCTACAGTGGGGAATCAAGCCTTATCAGCTATCATTAAAATTCTGTATTTGTTGGGGTTTTTTACTAAAACACACTAAAGCAGAGAAATAAAATTTTAAAAATAACTAAAGATGCCCATTCTTTTCCAGTGCAAGTGGCAGGTGTGAATTTTCAATAAATCTTGTGAGAGACTAAGCAATCATCTGAGAGTCATAAATAACGTAATAACTAAAAATTAGATCACCATCTTCCACTAACAGAATCAAGTCATACACAAATAATGGGTTTAATGATACCACAGGGCCAAAATAGGACTAATAAAGCAGCTCTGTTGATATTGTCAGTCTATATAATTTGGAAATGCATTATCTAGTCCTGAAAATGCACTTGATACATCATAGAGGTTGTATTAGCTGCCTAGTCTAGTGAATAAATTGAAATACTAATTATTCTTTCTTTGGAAGGAGGCTTTGTTATTTATTTTAATGTTGGAATTATTCCACTAAGAGGAACTTTATTTTACAAGGACTGTGTTGGGAAAATTTGTCTCCTAAGGGAAATAAAGCAGCTACTTTTGTACCAACATAAACTACTATAGCTGATGAGTAACCACTAACCATAACTTCATATAATTTCAAATTATTTGCATTTTCACTTGCCTGTAGCGGCTAAGCCATCTGTTACACTTCGGGTTTTTTATTATTATTATCTTTTAAAATCAGCAGAAGTAAACATACTTTATCTATGCCTTTTTAGTGGTAAGACCGTGTTCAGCTAACTGTACCAGCGAGTCAGAAGAACAAACCAATTTCAGCAGTTTCTGCTGTTTCTTCTAAATGTCTGATACAAGATTATAGTTCACTGGACCAGATACATACAGACACTAAACTCTGACAGATGAACATGTGTTTCATGATGTTGATACCTGTCATGTTTTATACTATTCAGGGTTTTTTAATTTATTTTTCTATTAATCAGTGTCATGTAAAATCAGCTAAATTTTCTATAATCTTGTATTAAACTCAATTTTATAACAATCACTTATAGTTAATATATTCTTCAGTACAACAGATTGATTGATAGAATAAATCCAGCAAAAAATAGCTATTTTGACATGTGCAATAGGTTTGTTGGTTAAACAGAAATAATTAATTCCTTTAGCAAATAATAAAACACTTGTAAGAAAATGGCCTCTCAACTTTATTATTTTAAGTCATGAAACCAATTTATTATTTCAAATTATTTATTATTTAAATCCCACATATCAATGATCGTACCGAGCATTTCCCTGTGACTAATGCAACAACGGTCTCTTTTCGATACATATATATACAATACATATTAAGACAAAGTAAAAAAAAACAAAAAAAAAAAAAACACCAAAAAACCCCCCATCCCACAAAACTAAAAACCCAATAAAACCCCACAGCACTGGTGACATTGTGCTGTTCATTGAGTTGTGGAATTTCAAAGAAATCCACATTAAAACTTGGAAAATGTTTTCCCTCTGGAGAACAGCACTAATTAATTCATTAGTGATGAAATGTATTAGTGATGAAAAATGTCTATGTATTTAGGTCTATCTTCTGATTAGGGA
Source organism: Todus mexicanus (assembly GCA_013389965.1). NCBI lineage: Eukaryota > Metazoa > Chordata > Aves > Coraciiformes > Todidae > Todus > Todus mexicanus. The sequence goes on along the minus strand of WEIS01013572.1, from coordinate 15,001 downwards.
AATCTTCTCTGGGTGTTGGAGAGCAAAGTATTCCCAGAAATTAATACATAAAAGCATTGCTCTATCGGGAAGAAGTTTAGTAAAACTCTGAGGGAGAAAAATTAAATGAATTCCTAAACTGTTTCTTAGTGTATACAGTTCTCAATATTTAATGGGCACATACAAGTTGAAAAGAGGACATAACCTCTTTTATTTTTTTTCCTTTAAGATTGTAGCGATATTTTTATTTTATTTTTACTGAAGACTTACAAAAAGTTACCTACTATCCTGCAACTCTAAGTAGATATATTTAGAACAAAAATATTCCAATTCTACCATTGGAATTGATAACAGCTAAATACAAGCAGTTATGTTAATATTAGGGTGTGCACATTCAGAGAATACCCACGGAATATGTGGGAATTTACTCAAATTCAGTGGGTTTTAACCTTTTATAGCTTGAGGGCCTTAATAAATTACTATTAGAAGAACAGACACCAATAAAAGTGTTACAGGAAAATACCTCTACATCCACTATTAATTTGACTTGAGAGAGTAGAATATGGTGTGAAATTCATCAGAAATCACCTTAGAAATCACTACAGAAAGAAAAACCCTTGAGATGAGTCACCTGAGAACAGATTCTTAGGAAACTGATCCTGTATTGAGAAATTCTAGTCCAAGAATTATCATTTTCGTCGCTAAGAGCAACAGCAGCCTCTACGGATATCACAAGTCTCCCAGGCCAGGCTCAAGAGTTCAACCCTCAGCACCATGCCCAAGAGGCACAAGAGAAGATAAACCCACCGCCCAGGATTCCCAAAGCCCTAATGCTCCAATGATTTCATGGAGATGCAAGATCACACATACTAGCTTACGGCAGGCTGAGCAGCTTGTTTTCTTTCCTTAATAAGATAAAGTAAGTATAATTTAACTTCATCATCTCTTAAATCCAAAGAAAATTTCACAGAATTCTCCAAGGGAAAGCTCTTCTCTAGTATAAAATATATCGCACTTGTGCTTATTTAGGACTATCTTATTCTTTTTCTTCTTTACAGAACAAACAGACTCCTCTAACATCTATCAGAGCTAAGAAATTCTACCCAGTCTGTGTGTTTCCCTATAAAAATTAGATCAATAAGTGGATGTCTCCAGTCATTAAGATGTTACCCAGGAACTGTTACTTGTATTGTTTTGTTTCTTTAGATTATTTTTATCACTGATGTCATGCTGGGTGACTTGCAATGTTCCAATGGAAGGCTTACAAGCCACAGCATGCTTGCTTTGGTTCCCAAATCAGCCCAGTAAATGTTGATATATCTCGCTTTTTTTCAGGTAGATTTATTTCTGAAAATGCCTTTATACAAGAACCAGAGCTGTAGAATTTCAAAGCCCCACCAAAGAGGAAGGAACAGCTTTTGCCTGAAAAATAGGATAAGCAAGCAACTGAAATTAAAGGAACATGAAATTTGTTGCAGCCACACACACAGATGAGTGTGGAGAAGCAGATATTTTAGGTAGTGTACACCTCAGATGGGCCTTTTTTTTCTCTATTCTCTTGTTTTTAAGGAAATTAGCCTCTTGTAAACCCACTGAGTATAACAAAATTTCCATTTGCAATTTCTAAACCATTATTTTTGAAAGCTACAGAAAAAAGCATTTATATGTTCAGAAATTTTATCTTTTTTTCCCTTTATTTTTCACCGTTTCTGTTTGCATTTATCTAGTCTAAGCAAATTGGTTTAGGCAATTTCCAATTTACAGAGCTGTAAGCCTTTCCCCTGAGCATAGTCCGATTTTTTAAAGGTAGGCAGTTCTCTTGCTTTAAAACACGTTATTTGTTTCAAAATCTAAAACTCTGAAAATCATCAAATCTTTGTCTCAGACCTGGAAGTTCTTTTTCCCCACCTCCTGGCTCCTAGCAGAGCTTCTCTGTACACAAGGAAATCAGAAGTAGTGTCTGTGAAGTGTTACTTTCTAAAATTTCTTATGCTAAATCTATACAAGCTCCCTACACCGATCTCACCAACAGCACATTGGTTTCTTCCTGATTCCCTTTCCTTGACTGTCACCACTTTTTATCTTTCAGTCCATCCTACATGTATGTAATGGTAAGAAAAATATGACTTTGGGCAAAATAATTTTTTTTAAAAAAAAAAATAATAATTTCCTTACATTACCTTGTGACACTAGCAGAACTTTTAGAAAACCTGATTCATACTATGAAGAGTGCATAAAATGTTTTTCTTCACAACCTGGGCAAGCTAAAAGACCTTTCTGGAAGCTGACAAGATAAGGCACTGTTAGCAGTATTTTCCTACAGCAACTTTAACTCTCTCTCACACAAACTTCCAACCTTAGCTATATTTTCTGTTCACATTGACTGGCTTGTTCTGGCATAGACACTCAGTTGAATTATCACAGACTGGCTTTGTGAAGCTGGTGTTTGCAGTGAAATTAGCTTTATTGAAATAGGAAAACATGCTGAAAGCACAAGCAAACTAGCCCCATCCTGTAAAAGAGCAGGGCAGAGGACACACGGGTGCTCCTTAGAGAAGTAACATGCAAAGTTGCTTGGATAACATGCCATAACTTTCTGTTCTAGGTCTGTGACTGAAGAAGTGGCGTCTGCATCTTATAATGGAAGTACAAATAGACTGGTAGGAGACAGGTACAAATTTACTTCACATTTTATGTGTCCCCAAGGCTTTAGCACACTCCAGTAAATGCTCATTACTAGTAAAAGTAACAAAAAACAGCAGATTTCAAACTGGCGGCAACTGTAGAGCATCAGGCAAAAAATATAGAAGGCATATAAAGAAGGTATAATCTCTTTCTTCTAATGGACTAATGAGAATAATGATTGGAACGGGCCCAAATTTGAGAAATACCTTTCCTAACTGGGAAGAGAGTAAAATTGAACAACAAGGGGCAAGGTCCTGACATCTTATTGGTCATTTGTATTGTCACGGCTTGGGGCCACGGCATCCCCAAATCTGCAACAGAACGCTCTCTCCCCCTCCCCACCCAAAGAGGGAAGAAAGGAAATAAAAGAGAGAGACTTATCGATTAGGAAAGGAAACTAGAACAGCTTTGCTAAAACATGAAAATAATAACAACAATAATAAAGAAGTAAATATATACAAATATGTACAAAATCAGTATTGAACCCAACCCCTCCCGATGGTAAATACATCACCATCCCCACTGATGCTGTGGAAGGGCCCAGCAGCAGACGGGAACCGGGAGCTGGATTCAGGGATACGGCCCAGGACCTGGGGCCCAGCCAAGGCCAAAGCCGGGGGCTGAGACCAGGGCCAGAGGCCTCAGAGCAAAGCTGAAGCTGCCAAGGCCAAATCAAATGAGGAAGAGTCCCGAAGCCGAGAGAGCAGCTCGATCTGAGAGAGACAGAAGACGAAGGGCAAAATGGCGAAAGGGCCAACAGAAGAAAGGCCGAGACCCTTGTGATCCCTCAGCTTTATACCGAGTATGATGTATATGGGATGGAATACTTCGTTGGCTAATTTAGGGTCACCTGTCCTGTTAGCTCCTCCCTGAAGGTGCAGCCTTTACTTTTCTGCACCCCCCAGTGTGGTACACAAAATCTAGCAGTGACCTTGGTTTGCACACCAATCCTTGGTACTAACTATAAACATGGAGTGTTATCACTGCTAGAAGCAGACTCTCTGCAAAAACATGCTGCTAATTTCAGACAGACTTAGCTGAAAAGTAAAAATCATAGAAGAGAATTGTTCTGTTCTAACCCAAACCAGAACACGTATTCATTCAGAAAGAAGATGTTTATACAAGGAAAAAAAGTCTACTGGAATGGCAGAAAGAAGAAATGAAAACCAAGAGCCAGTAAAGAAGTATTAATATACAAAATGCAGTAAAATTCAATATAAAGCAAATAAACAGATAATTAGTAAGAAATATTTTCTTTTTCCTCTGTGGAATCAGAGCAATAAATTATATAAGCCTGAAACCAGCTAGAGAGCAGCATTTGTTCAGTACAGTTGCAATGAAATAAGAGGCAAATACTGATGCTTACAGAAATCAAGCGACTAACCTTGCTCAGGAAGCACGTATCAATTACAGAAAGCTCACTCAGACACACCACAGGTGAAAGAGAGCTGCCTGTAGTCCAAGTAGTGATACTGACTTACCACGATTTACAAAATCATGAAATGTTCAGCCAAGATAATATAGCCAAGACCCAGTGAGCCCGGCCCAGGCAGTGTTCTCCTGCTATCACTGCCATTTCTATCAGAGAAGGAATTTCTATTACAGCAACAAATGCCTCCTGGAACTAATTGGCACTCATTGGCAATCTCAGCAAAGAGGCTAATGAAGTACCTTTTGAGTATGAGAGTTTCTGAAGAGGTGATCTCTCCAGCTCAGAACTGAGACTCCATAATGAGGCAGGATAAGAATGATTCCTCTGCTAAATGCTCATCCCTAACCTGCCTTCACTGTCAAAAAGAAAAAAGAAAAGAAAGAAAAAAAAATTCATCCATATTTTTAAGGAATCCAGAAAGCCCCTATGTAGAAACAGCATTAATGTGGCACTTCACTGCTCACAGGGAGAAGTATCACATAGAAAGTCTGCAGTAAGTTCTGCTCTGTTCCCAGTCCCCAAGTATTTCATTGCTTGGAATAAGCTATTTGGGATCAAGTAGGGAATATGAGCGAACAGTGTTAACAGAAAAAGACATCCTGGAAGCCATCACTGATATTCTACCCTAAAAGGAGAGTATTTTTTCCAAATGCACAGTTTGAAGGACGGTCACCTACATTATACCTATTAATCTCGAAATAAAATTTACCTAAATAGAGCCGTTCTTACTGCAGAGCCTTTGCCACTCAATCAAGCTGGGGTTTTGGGGGGAGGGGGTATTTGGTTTTGGTTTTTGGTTTTCTTTGGTTGGTTGGATGGGGGTTTTGGGGCGTTTTCACTAAAGAATCATAGAGTCTTCATGGTTGGAAAAGACCTCCAAGATCAAGTCCAACCTTCTACCTAACACTTCCATGGTCAGTAAACTAGCTCTGAAGTCCCACATCTACTTGCTTTTTGAATACCTCCAGGGATGGTGACTCCACCACCTCCCTGGGCAGCCCATTCCAATGTTGAACTACTCTTTGACTAAAGAATTTTTCCCCAATAGCTAATCTGAATTTCCCCTGGCACAACTTGTGGCCACTTCCTCTTATCCTGTAATTAGTTGTGAGGGAGAAGAGGCCAGCATCCGTATCTGTACAACCTCCTTTCAGGTAGTTGTAGAGAGCAGTAAGGTCACCTCTCAGCCTCCTCTTCTCCAGACTGAACAAACCCAATTCCCTCAGCCTCTCCTCTTAAGACATGTTCTCCAATCCCCTAATCAGTTTCGTTGCCTTTCTCTAGACCCTGTCCAGCACCTCTACATCTTTCTTATACCGCGGTGCCCAAAAGTGGACATAGTATTCCAGGTGTGGTCTTACCAGTGCTGAGTACAGGGGCATGATCACCTTACTACTGCTACCGGCCACGCTATTTCTGATATAGGCCAGGACGTTGTTGACCCTCCTGGCCACCTAGGTACAGTGTTGGCTCATATTCAGCTGGCTGTCAACCAGCACCCCATGGTCCCTTCCTGCCAGGCAGCTTTCCAGTCACTCGTCCCCAAGCCTGTAGTGCTGTCAAGGGCTGTCACAACCAAAGTGCAGGATCCTGCACTTAGCCTTATTAAACTTCTTACAACTGACTGTAGCCCATTGGTCTGATCTATCCAGATCTCTCTGTAAAGTCTCACTACCCTCAAGCAGATCAACACTCCCACCTAATTTTGCGTCATCTGGAAATTTACTGAGCGTGCACTCAATCCCCTCATCCAAATCATCAGCAATGATAGTAAACAAGACTGGCCGCAAAACTGAGCCCTGGGGAAACAGCACTCGTGACTGGTTGCTAACTGGATTTAACTCCATTTACCATAACTCTGTGCTCGGCGGTTTAACTATTTTTTAACCCAGTGAAGAGTACACTTATCTAAGCCATGAGCTGCCAGCTTCTTCAGCAGAATGCTGTGGGAAATGGAGTCAAACACTTTGCTAAAGCCCAGGTATACAACATCTACTGTTTTTTCCCCCATCCACTAAGCAGGTCACCTGGTCACAGAAGGAGATCAGGACCTGCCCTTCATGAACCCATGCTGGCTGGGCCTGATTCCCTGATTTTCCTGTACTTGCTGTATGATCACACCCAAGATCCATAATCTTCCCTGGTATCGAGGTCAGGCTGACAGGCCTGTAGTTCGCTGGATCCTCCTTTCTGCCCTTCTTGTAGTTGGGCGTCACATTGGCAAGTCTCCTGTTTTGTTTTAAAAAAGCACAACAGGACAATTAAACAAACTAGTAGCTTTATCACGCAACTCTACATTCCCATCAGATGACCTATTGTTATTATGTGGAGTGCAAATAAATATGCATCTGTTCAAGCTGGCAGGTACCTTTAAAATGAAGAGAATACCTAAAATGTCGGACCTTAGTCTTCAACTATGTTATGTGTTGGAAGTGCTCATGATACAGGAGAAAGTCTTCAACCACCGGAATCACAAGTGTAAGAGACCTAGACAGTCTGGAGACAGTATAATGGGCTTAAGCCAGAGCTCTTCAGAAAAAGGGGTGTATTAAGTGTGTATTCTTGAATGTGAGGTTATAATGGCAGTTCATCTGCTTTTCAAAATCTTCTCAGACATAATAGTTCATTCTGGCCATCAGTCAGCTGGAAAAAATGGAATTTGACACTTAATATTGTTATTTTGGATAAGCCCCAACAAGCACATTTACTGATTCACTTTGCATTTAGTACTGGTCTGAGATTAGGCATTTCTAGGCCACCTGATATTAAAACATACCTTCATTGCTGTGAAATAACTGTTGCAAGGAATAATAAAGTTATACTAATAATTATGATTACTGTGTTATATTTTTACCCTATCTACTAAAAAAAAATGCCCTACAGAGCTTCAAGAATGAGCAAGTTACAGATATAAGTAATTCTCCTTGAAAAGAGGACAATGGATTTGTCATCCAAGTGGTTAAAGGGCAGCCCTCCAAACTGAACAACTGTGGAGATGAGCTGAGCAGGTGCCATTTGTCAAAAGCCAAATTGACATTTTGGCACATGTGGATCCAGGATGGAAGGGTGGGAAATCTCTGCCAGTGACCATGCGTGCTGCAGCTTCTGACACAGGCCCCTTACCACCCCTTCTCCTGAGACACAGTGAAATTCTGCAGCTTGCAGCATCTTGTTGACGAGCTTTTCATGGCAATGGTAACTGATTTAGGTATATGGATTGCTGATCAGTTGCCTACATCAAACACACAAGCAAGTCAGAACTTCTTTGAGAACCCCTCCTAATCTCTGGAACTTTGTGTGTCTCTTCATGCTTGTCCTGACAGCAAAGAGAATTACAGGTATTTTGGAGTTAGAAGATAGTAATGTAATTAGTTACTACATTTAATTAATAATTCATCATACTTTTAATACTAACCAGCAGACTTCAAGATGAAATAGCACTTAAATGTCAGCTCTAAATTTGCCTCCTGACAAGGCTGTAACTTTCATTTATTTTTTTTTTTGCTGCATGTGTTACTTCTGCTAACTGTTTTGAAATAACCCTGTCAAAAATCAAGTGGTTTATAATTTGTATGTACCACCTTGGGCTTTTAGCTTTAGTTCTCCAGTTCTTTAATTTAGCCAATGCACTCAATTCAAAATCTTTTAGCTTAACCAAACAAAGAAATTAAGTCTTAGACAATGGAGATAATTATTTTTCTCTCTTGTACTCTAATCTCTTTCACCATTTTTTTGGTTTTAGCATCTTCAACACTACCTGTACATTCACAGGCAATCAATTCCATTTTGTACTCAACATTTCCAGAATCAGATGAGAGTAATCACAAAATTACATCTATGTCATGGTTAGAAAAGCTGAAGACTCCCTGGTATTAGCATTTCAGCAACTAAACTATGCCACATCAGTTGGTCTAACTACATGCTTTTGTATTAGTGGTCGGATCACATCTCTTCACAAAGACAGAGGCAAGGCTTCTTAGGTACCTTTCTACAAGAAACCGAATTTCATTACAGGGAGTTTTAATCCACGTTAGTCTGCATCACAAATGAAGTTTCCAGTCTTCAAACTTCAGCATACATAAGAACTACAAAAGCATAGCAGTTCTTTACTATCACTCAGAATCTAGAATATAATCTATTTAATAGAAAATATATATTTAGATTTATATAAAATTTCCAGAATGTGAAAGTACATTCAAAACACAACTGGAATCAATACTGAAAGAGAAGGGATACAGGAGGCATGTGTCAAATTAATAAACAGTATGAAGTCTTGAATATTTTTGCTATAGTGAAACACGTAAAAAATCAGTGTGTTCTGAACTCTCTTCCCAGCCTGGTGAAGGATGACAAAAGCTCTTCCTGCTCCATGGAATACAAGGAGAATATATCAATATAAATGGACAAATCTTTAACAGTTAATATGCATAAGCTCTTACGAATAACAGGCTACAAGACAGTCTCTGTTGCATGCAAATTCCAGAGTAGCCAAAACATTGAAGCCTCTCCTTGTTTAGATTATCTTCCAGTCAGCACTTAGGATTTGCTCAGGCAACCAAGCAACTCAATGCAAACTATGCTTGGATTTTATTTCCAACTTAGTAACTTGATTTAGCTCTGTGCAGGAGAAGTTGGACTTCCTATGCTATAATATTATTTTAAGTCTATCTAGATCTAATATTCATAAGTATCTTGTGGTAATAAAAGTCTTTCTCTGGCACACCAGGCAATATCGACCACAGTTTTAATAATAGAAACAAATTAGTGTTCCTAATGCCAGAATCTCTTCCAGCTCAGCCTGCTTCCTATTTTCCTATATCTAGAGGAATCTACTTATTTCCAACAAAGGAAAGGTTGATCCCACTGTGGATCTTGGGTAGCGTCATCTCCTACCCAATCCATATCTTGCTGGAGGAAGACAGACATTCTTCTCTAAAGAACTCTTCTTTCCAATTATGTCACATATCCATTATTCTGCCTCCCCTTTCTTATTTGTTTTTGTATCTTGAGCTTTCAAACATAGCCCTGGAGCTCGATGTCAGTATCAGCTCCTGTGTACTGTTAGTTCAAGGTAACTTTAAAATATACACAGCACTCTACTTAGTTTAGGAAAGTATATCTATCACATATACATGCACGCTCACGTACTATATATATGCTTATAGCACACATCTGTAGTGTATTTTAAATCTACTAGTAGAGGTACTCAATTAACATTTGATATAAGAAAATTTTTGAAACACGCATCTTTTCAGCATCTTGAAACAGCACCTACTTGACTCATCTCTTAACTTTCTTAGTAACAAAATCATTAAAAGTAATTTCTGTCTATTATGGTGATAAGTCTTATGAGAAAATCTGTCCTTAAAATAGATCTCTCACTTAAGAATAATATAGTTATTACATTCATAGCTTACTGAAAAGACAATCTGTCACTGAGATCAAAAATGAACTCTACCAAGTATCTTCAAAAGTGCTAAATCTGTCCATCTTGAAGATAGATTGAAACAGAATTTTTGAATGGAAAACAAAATACAGGCTATAAACAAACAAGAGGTGGGATAAAGTTCAGATATGAACACAGGATATGACCCTGAGGGAAATTGTCTTCTAATGTCTACTAACAACAGAGGAATCAACTCAATGAAACCTGTAGATCTGTTCCACTGTAAATATAAATGAAAACATTGTGAGGTTATGGAAAGTTCTCTATTATTTACATATAATCATGTAATTAGTTTTCATGAAATAGATAATACCTTTCTAATCCTTAAATCTCATGTTTTATAATTTTTATAACAAGAACTCTTCTTTTAAGATGGTTCTTCTCTCTTTTGATATGAAGTTCTAATCATACATGGATATAAAATGGTTGACAGAATTCTAACTAATATTATCTTACTCTGATTAATATCTACCACTTCAATATACACATACAAGAATTTATGAAATTCATTGATTATTCAGGCTCTGGGTCATAACGGACTGTGCTCCAGACAGACTTCGGCAGCAGGTNGAGGGGGTTGGGTTCAATACTGGTTTTGTACATATTTGTGTATATTTACTTTTTATTATTATTTTCTTTTTTTTTTAGTATAGCTGTTCTAGTTTCCTTTCCTAATCGATAAGTCTCTCTCTTTTATTTCCTTTCTTCCCTGTTTGGGTGGGGAGGGGGAGAGAGTGTTCTGTTGCAGATTTGTGGGGTGCCCTGACCCCAAACCGTGACATTATCTAAAATTCAAAATCAGTTGATGGAACACAGAAAGTACATATGCTTAGGAGATGACAGTTCAAAGTAACAAAAATGAAAATGAACCAGTAGACCAGGCAACTAAAATTATGTTCTGAAGTTTTTAAGTAAAAAAAAAAAAGTTATAAGAAGAGGGTGCATGTCTGCTCGCTCTTTTCTTTTAGCTCACATGGAAAATGAGGTTTTATTCATTCACTCTTCCCCCCACCCCACCCTTTATATTCAGTCAACTGAATAGCTGGGAACTTGAGAGGAATGGGCATATGTAGGAGTTTCTAAGCATTGTTGTGGGAATAAATTATTTATCTCAGGCCACAAAATAATGTAATATTAAATAATCACATAAACGTTAAATTTAAATTAACATACTTGAAGTCTTGGGATTATTTTCTAAGCTTACACCTTTATATGCATCTTGTACTTTGTTCCCAAAACTCACCATCATGCAAGAGCAAATGCATTTTTTTCAATATCTATTAATTATTGACAGACATATCTGAAAGACTTAGCAGTCTGACATTGACAAATATGTAAAATAAATTATTTTCATTATTCGCCTTTGATTTACATATGTATTGTTTCTGCTCTTCTAATACTGGAAACGGATGACCTCAGCCAGCAAATTTTACCTACAACATGGTGTAGGTGGCTAGTAGCAGCAGGACACAGAATCATAATGCAATAATTGCAAGGGCACAAAGCCTTTAGCAATACAGGCTGTTTTATGCTTTAAGTATATCATCCTGATTATTTAGAAGCTTCTCCACTAGAGGAAAAATCCTTCCTCTTCTTCCCAGGAAACACAAATATAGTCACAATAGAAGGCAGACTTTCAATATCTAAACCTCAAGATCTTTATTTCAGCCAAGTACAACCTTTAATGCATAACAGACATTAGCAATGGTCTCGCAGATTTACTTTGAGACTCTTTACTGCAGCATGTGGGTAGAGAAAATAACAAATCTGATAGTGATTAGGAGGTAAGATATTCCATAGAGGTCTGACAGCAATTTAACAAGCAGCAGCATTCTTTACTTTTATCACCTTCATCATCCTAAGCCTTCTTACTGATTTTCTACCAGGTGTTGGCCACATATCTTGTCCCTAAAGTGCCAGATATCTAAATATCTTTGGAAGTTTTATTAATCTTTCCTTGTCTAAAGTCTCTTTTTTTCTGATGTCAAGCCTGCCTCCCTTACCTGACTAGCAAAAGCATCCTAATAGCAGCAAACTAGCAGAAACCCTGCATGGAGCTCAACCTCCTCCTCCTAACTGACAGCACAACAGCCTTCTACCCACTTACTCTCTTTTCTTCAAGACAGACAAAAAGGGAGGAAACTTCATCAGGAGGTAGCAGTTTAGAAACCTGACATTTCCCTGCTTGATGCTCACTTTCATCAGCAATAAGCTCTTGACTTTAATACTGAAAAATAATAAAGGAGAGTGAAATCAAAACTGACACCGTGTGTCTCCTTAGACTCCTGGTGCCTATACGCTACCACAGAGTACAATGTGCTTTTTAAAAGCATTTTGCTATTGAATGAGAAGAACCTTTAGCTATATCTATTCATTGCCTATAGCAGTCAAGTCAATCTTCAAAAAGGGAAATTCAAACACATCTCAGATGCATTAATCCATATCTTCTGAAGTAATACGTTACATTAGTGTATCCTACAACAATAAATAAACCAGAGGGGAAAACTCCTATTGTGACACTCTGCAATGAATCACACCACCCAGATATATTCATATGAAAGAAATAACACTACCTTTTAGAAATACATTGTTTTATAATTTTAAGAAAGTGCATGAAGGCTACCAAATAAATTCTGTTTGAAGCTCTTGGAGGCTTCAAGAAAATGAACTATTTCAGATTTTAGCCTTATATTATTTTTATTGCTCCTTCTCCATTCTTTTTTTCATTTCATTCTCCAATAAAGAGCTAACAGCCATGTGAAAATGAAAGAAGGTGTTTTTCCACTTACTACAGGTGTTTCTATGTCTTGGTACACTTGCACACACTAAACTATAGATGTACAAATGAGCATATTTTCCACCCCACACCAGTTCCTATTGTTTTCCCTATTTATTGCTCTCAATGTATCAGGAAAAAACCCCACATTTTTTAGAAGGAAATAAAAAAAAACAAAACAAAAGGGAGCAAAGCAACAACATGATTCCAGAACAGCAAATGGCTACAATATTTGTCTGGAAGTTGGGAAACCTGTGGCAGGTAGTTAGACACAGATAATTGGACTTGGGACTCTGCCAATGTAGCTTCATGCCAAGTCCACTCTATTTGCTTTTCTAAGAAAAGAGAAGCAGCCAGTGTCTTTCATTTGAGTGTGAAATTGTATCATAAAACTTTATTACTCAAAATTGATACGTTGTCACAGAAATCTTGTCTCAAAGAATATTCATCTCCAAAAGGAAAACGTTTAAATAAAAATTTCCACCACTCCTACTTATCTTTTTAGAAGAAGGCAAAGTAATTCCTTATGACATTATTAAATAGACAAGTTGGAACACAGCATGCTTATGGCATTGTATAAAAATATGTGCAGGGGAGAGTCTTGAAAAGACTCAATGACATGGTCACTAGTGTTCATCAACATTGCAAGAGAATTATGAAGGACTTTGAGGTTTTCTTCATTTTCCAAATGTCATTTTCTTCTCTAGTTACACAGGTTCGAGGCCAGGTGTTGAGTGCACCCACTGTTCATCACCACAGCTTATCAAACACTCAGCATACCACAAGAAACACAGGACCTATAATGAAAGGCCAAACCCTAAAACTTCCAGACAACACACAACCAGTAGTCAGGCAGGAGATATCAAGGATACTAGCATTGTTTGAAAGCCCTGCAACATGGATGGAAAAAACAGAATGTACCCCCAGAAAACCCATTTTACAATATTTTAAACTCTAGAATCTAAACAAAATAACTCAAGATATAAAACATTACATAAACCCAAACAGAATCAAAACACTGTTAGTATCTGTCTGGGGCAAACTCTTCCAACTTCAAATTTAATTCAAGATGCTGAGTCTGTGCCAGCTGCTGACACGTTGGCAGACATAAGGCCTCTTTCAGTCCAGTTCTAGCAATGAACAGGTTGCAAACAGGTAGCAAATAAACGTAAGAATCTTTGTGATCAAACTATGAATCGGCAGGTGGTAAACATTTTTTCCTTTCACTTCCATCACGAATAGCTAACGGAAATCTTTAAGCTAGTATTATTCCTTAGTTTAAGTAGTTCCTCTTCCTCCTCAGCATTTACCACTCAGATGTAATATTAAGGTTCATATTTTTAAACTAAAGATGAGTGCTCCAATCTCTTACTCAGCCTAGTGAAAAAAGCACCATGTCAGAACAGACAGAGGATATAAAGTTACTAACTCAGTGTGCAGAGAAGTCCACTCCTTTTTTCTCTTCTCCTAAGCCAAGTGATGAAAATATTTAAGTGTGACGGAGATAAGCAGCACAGAGGTTATGCAGACAGTAGTCAAGCATTACTGCATCACCAGTCTAATTACAGCTATGCATCTCAGTTGCAAAACTAATTTTTAAAAGAGAGCAAAATATTCCTACTCCGGTCTAACATTCAAATATTTTAAATTATGCCTTAGGCAGTGAGCTTTTGGAAAACAAGTAACAGACCACAAGGGAAGTCCTTCCTTCTCTGCAACCATCTCCTAAAATGTTCAAGATCCATAAGCCATTGTGTCTCTCTCCTGTTCAAGTCTGCTTTGGTCTTCTCAAACGTGTGCCAGATATACTGTGCTTGTGCCAATAATCACCTTCAGTTTAAATCAAGCCTGCTGGGGCATGAACCTTCTAGAAGCCACAGGATCTACAGAGAGCACATGCTACACATTTTTACTTTGGTCAAGAGAGATTTTACTTTTTTATTTTCTCTAACTAAACTTCAGAATTCTGAATTTAAAGAATATAATGTTTCAAAGCCAAGCAGTATTTTGTGTACTTCTGCATATGCACACATGTGTTTCTAAGATAAACCATTCAGGAATTGTACTTCAAATTCTTCAACTGCCTGGCTCTAAGTAGCTTTACTAAGTTTTGTTCACATTTCCTTGTTTTAAAAGTCACTAAAACACTTCAGAAAAAAATGAAACCAAATAATTAGAATGAGGGGAGGTTTTCCACACAGGACCTAAATATTAAGAAAAATATTCTACACCACTGTTAACAACTTCTATTCTTAAAATCTTTCTAAAGCTGAATTACATCTAGACTTGCACACGAATTAATTGCGTAGAGAAAGGACTTGTGGTCTAATCTGCAATATATTAGAGGGATTCATATCTGATAAGACGGTGCTGCGGCACTCAGATTTTCCTTTCCCCTTTGGAAAAAGACCAACTCAGAAGTGACATCTATGAATTACAGGGTTTCCTGAAGGCTAAGCCACTTCGGGGGAAAAAAGTATCATTTACAAGCTGTAAATCTTTTTTGCAAACCTTACTTTCATTCCAGGTTGAATGCTTCTAATGATATTGCAGGAGCCCCATGCAGAAAGCAAGATCGTGAGTGAGGATTTGATGTTGCCGTGCTCCACTGCATAGGAAAGAAGATTGCTGCCATTATTGCAAGCACATGAACTTTGATTATACTTCTTAAAGCCATTTGCTA
>WEIS01013571.1:0-13184 GCA_013389965.1 Todus mexicanus | reverse complement strand
GCTGAGATAAGGGGCTGAAGCTGTCAGGCTGAGCTTGGGGCTGGAATCAGGGGGCGGACTCGGACTGGGGCTGAAATTGAGCCGCTGAGATTGGGGGGATGGAATCGGGACTGGGATCAGGGACTGAAATGCGGGGGGACTGCAGGCAGTGGGTACCCCCACCCCACGCCCCCCCATTGCGCCCCATCCCCACGTCACGCTCCCAGGCCAAGCTCTCCACGGGCCTTTATTGCAGCAGGGCCAAGGGCACCCACACCTCCACTCACAGCACCCACTGCGGGGCACCCACTGCCCCGCACCCCCTGTCCCCGCCACGCTGCAGGGACCCCCATGGCGGCAGGTGAGGGTCCCCACAGGCGCCTCCACGGCGCCATCGTGGCCTCGAGGGCTGGAGCATCCAGAATCTCCTGGCTGGGTGGTCTCGGTGAGGTGGGGACAGCCCCCCGGTCCCCCCCAGCTCACAGCCACCGCAAGGAGAAGCCCTGGCTGAGGCTGAGGCCAAGGTCGCTCACGATGAGAACCTGTGGGATGAGAAGAGACATTTTGGGGGACAGCCTCGGCTGGGGGGATGCTGGGCATCCTCTTCCCTAACCAGTGCCCGCTCAATCCCAGCATGGTGGGAGAGCCACGCTGCATCCTCACCCATCTCCTTGGCCAGCAACCCTGTGACAAGGGCTGGGGGAAGAAGGATGGAGACCCCCAGGATGGGGACCCCCAGAACAGGGCACCCCAAGATGGGGCTGTACCTGGTTGTCCAGGTAGGAGAAGGGCTTCTCCTGGCCATTCAGGAGGACTTTGCTGGGCTGCTCCCCTACCCCAAAGATCTTCAGTGTATCAATGGTGACCTCAGTGGCCTCGGTGCTGGCGTGGAGCACGGTGGAGGTGAAGATGTTCTGCAGGAGCAAACAGCATGAGCTCAAGGTGGCCAGGTGCCACGGGACCCTTCACCCCTACCCTCCCCAACCATGTCCTACCTGTGTGACGTTGAACACCAAGTAGGAGTAGCTGCCGCGCTCGAAGGTGTCCAGGCTCTCGCCATCATCCCAGAAGAGGTCCCCCCAGGCGGTGGCACTCTGGGACAAGGACGCAATGAGGAGCAGGGGATTCCCTCGGGTTGCCTTGGTGGTGGTTCCTGGTTTCTGGGGTTCAAAGACACTGGTGCTGCAGGGTTGTGAGCATCTAGGATGGGGGGCCAGGAGCTGAGGTGCAGGTGGTGACACACACACTACGGACAGCCCCCGGGGAGGTGATGGACGGGCACTCACCTGGGTGGGCAGGATGGCACCCTCCCGCACATGCAGGTTGAGGTGCTCCAGGGGGGCTGACATCTTCAGCGTCTCCCCACTGCTGTTCATTGAGGAGCCCTGGGCAGGTGAAAGACAAGGGTGTGAGGGGTTAGGGGCACAGCGGGGGGCTCAGGCACAGGTATGAGCACCAGCCATTCCCAGCCTTTCGTCCACTGGGGCTTGCTGGGCTCAGCCATGGCTTCCCGCCTGCAGACCCGAGATGGCCAAGCAGGGACCATTGGACCCCCGGGCAAGCACTGCAGGGCTCCTCACCGTGTAGAAGTCATACCACACGCCTCGGGGGAAATACCCTGTGACCGAGTCCATCTCAGGCTCCAGTACTGGTGTCACCAGCAGGCTCCGGCCCCACAGGAACTGCCTGTCCAGCCCCAAGGTGGCCACGTCCCGGGGGAACCTGTGGCGGAATGGAGACGCCGCTTGGATCAGCCGCTTCTCCATGATCCAGATTAAGCATGTCCCCAGCTCCCAGCGGGATGCTCTTACTCAAAGAACAAAGGCCGGGCGACGGTGTCCCCTTGCAGGTGTGCACGGTGGAAGAGGGTGTAGAGGAAGGGCAGGAGGGAGTAGCGGGTCAGTAGCACATCCTTCATGGCCGTCCTTGCCGCAGGACTGAACACCGTCGGGTCCTGGGCCTGGGGGAGATGCAGGGAGTCAGCAGCCACCCCACCCCAACCCCACCAGGCCACTGCATTGTCCCTGACCTGCATCCCACATCCTCCATCCCACATCCCGTATCACACATCTCGGATCGCACATCCCACATCCTCCATCCCACATCCCACATCGCTCATCCTGCATCCCCCACCCCGCATCCCACCCCTGGGGTGCCTCCCACCAGGCACGCTGCCCTCAACCTTCTCATTCTGGGTGTTGTGGTTGCGAGCAAAGGGGTAGAAGGCACCGAGCTGCATCCAACGGGTGCACAGCTCCTCCGAAGTGCTGCCGGAGAAGCCGCAGATGTCCGCCCCGACCAGCGGGATGCCGAAGAGGCTGAAGCTCAGCAGCCCTAAGGGCAGGGATGGTCAGCAGGGTGCAGGGAGTTTTGGAGATGTCTCCGAGCAAGCAGAAAGCTCGATGGAGCTGGAGGTGCTGGGGAGGGGGGATCTATGTGCAGCCCGTGCCACTCACCTGGGATGGAGTAATACATGTCCTTCCACTGGCTCCGGTTGTCACCCAGCCAGTGCCCCGAGTACCGGCCCTGGCTGGGGAAGGTGGAGCGGGAGATGATGAAGGGGCGCTTCCCCCGGATCTGGATCAAGGCACTGGAAAACAACGAGGAGAGCCAAGGGGCAGGAGGTCAGAGCAGCCCCCCAGGAGTTCGCCTTGTCCCACAGTTGTGGAGGGAAAGGTCCAGTCCCACGGCAGCCCTGCGCTGCTGGAGGGTGGGCCTGAGTGGTACGACCAGCCTCACCCACCCATCCCTCCCAGTGTGGTCTCAGCTCCCCTCCGTTGGGTTATTCCCATCCATCCCAGAGGCTGTGAGCAGCCAGAGCATCTCCCGTTCAGGTCAGGCACTCAAATCCCCGTCCTTTCCCTCCCCAGCCCTGAGCAGCAGAATTTAGTCCCCTCCCATCCCCAGGCCGGCGGGAAGCGGGCTGCTCGAATACCTCGCTGTGGCTTTGGCTTCCATCAGCCCGTAGAGGTTGTGGAGGTTGTAGTGCACCGAGGTTTTCTGCTTCGCTGAGGCACACACAGTCTTTGCAGAGAGGGCATCGCCCAGTACGGCTGCCAGGACAGAATCCTCATTGGCACTCCATGGCTGGGGAGTGCAGGGGACATGGACCCCTCACAACATTTGCTGGCTCTGGATCAGCCCTCCCACACACAGAGGCACCAGAAGCTTATGCAGATGGCCCCATCCTGCACCTCACCTGGCCCTGACAAGCGTGCAAGGCTTGGGCATGGAAACAGGCACACGCAAGTAGGGATGGGGGTGTTCAGGGTGTAAAACAGACACGATGTCTCTTAAAAATGGTTTTCCCCCATCACATTTGGCTGCTCGCGATCTCAAAGTATGGGGTACCAACCAACACAGCCTCGTATTTTATCTCCCTCCTTACCTGGCGTGTAGGGTGGCCTGTCGAGCTCTCCTGGGGGGCAGCCGTCTTGAGACCCATCCATGAAGTTGGATGGTTCATTCATGTCCTAAGCAAAGAAAATAGTGGAGCAATTTCAAGAGGGAAGTTTTGGGGATGAGTGGATAGACCTAGAAAAGCTGCATCTGAGGGATGGACAGTCCTGCAAGGATACACACCAGGCGTGAGCCAAGCTGCTGGCAGTGAGTGACATGGGGGCAAGGAGGGACTTACAATCCAGAGGCCGTCAAAGGGCACGTGGGAATAGAAGCGCTGCAGGTTCTCCAGCCACCACTGGTGCGTGTCCGGGTTGGAAAAGTCTGCAAAGGCAGTGAAGCCGGGCCAGACCTGCGGGGACACCACAAACCCACAGATTCAGTGAGTAGGTGATTCGAGGGGTCCCCATGGTGATTAGGGTGCCACAGAGAGCAGAGCAGGCTGATGAAGTAGGGATAAAACAGGCAATAAACCAGAAGATAAACCCAGGCCAGCTGCTCTGGGTCCCAGACGCTGCACACACAGCAGCTCTCCTGCCTCCAGGGTACCTGGGAACATTGGGGTGCTGAGGACTCTCTCATGGCCCAGTGGACAGTGGCAGCTGATGGAGCAGCTGCTCTGCCTCCGCTTGCACAAGCCCCGGCACCACCTAACCCAGAGCACGTCAGGGAAGAGATGTGATTTCTCCACACTTTGCCTCACTCCAGGAATTTTACCCGATTCATTTTTCCCTGTGTTTTTCAGGCTACATCAAAAGTCCTCTCGTAGACTGGAGGGGAGAGCTGGTGGGAGCAAACAGCCAGGGAGGACAAACTGGGAGGGAACCGCTGTGGAGCAGATCCGGAGGCGTGTGTCCATCGCAGACAACCTCCCCTCACCCCAGAAACGGGAAGGGAGAGAAATCAGATGACTGGCCGTGAGCAGCACTGCCGACTCCGTCAAGCTCATATGACTTCCACAGCCTCCTCGGCTGGGCCAGGAGCTGGCTCCTGGGGTTGGTGGAGATGCCACGAAGAGAGGGCTGAGCCAGGCTCTGGCAATCATCCCAGAGAGGTTCCTTGGCCACTTGGCTTTCCCGCCAGCTCAACGGATGAAATCCCAACCCTACTATTGCACAACTAGTGGGGTTGGGATTTCTCCCAGAGCTCCTCACCTGCCCGATGAGCGGCTGCCCTTGGGTGGTGTTGAGGAACAAGCCCCGTTTCAAGGCTTCATCGAAAGGCCAGTAGGAACCATGGGGGTTGGTGCTGCTGATGCCAGGATCCTGGTGACAGAGAAGAGGGTTGGTGCCATTCCCGGAAGATCATGGGCCCTTCCCCCTGCCAGGCTGGTGTGATTCAGAGAAGAGGACAACCCAGTCAGGGTCAGCCAGAGCCCACACACAGTGGCTGTTTCCCCCAAGGGGAACAGAAACTTGCTTCATCACTTCTAAAATGCCTTCTGCCTAAGTGCATGTCTTCTAAAATGCTACTTATGCAAGTCCCCAGGATCCATTAGGGCATTTTGGGGAGGGGGGGACAAATACAAGAAATCCTGCACTTATGCAAGGAAAGACAGGTCACAGATGGACTTGGGCTACAACGGGGAGTTCAGCAGGAAGGGAACCCAACCTTTCCCTCCCCAAGACGCTCCTGGTCCCCACATCCGCAGCAAACAGAATCTGCATCCCCTTTCCTTGCAGACGGAAGAAAGGAGAGCACAGCTGGGTCACAAGATCCCAGCACTCGTGGGGATGTGGGGGCACCAGAGCTGAGCACCCACGAGTTATACAGCCTGACCCACAGTTCCTCCAATTCTTTCACCCATGGGTGACAGGAGGATCCTCATGCTCCTGGAGCAGACAGGAGCACAGCACGAGAACCTGGCCTGTGTTCCTGCAGTCTCTGCATTAGGGGGATTTCCAGTGGCTGTTTCCAGCTGCTTGCTCAGCACCAGGAACCACACTTGGATAAAAATCCCCGGGGCAGAGGATGGTCAGCTGGGACCGTGAGCATCCCTTACACCTTTGTCTGACATCCTGCGGTGAAGACAGCACAGGGGGAGAGGAGGAGGAGTACCAAGATCATAACGTAGCGCTGCCCGTGTTTGTGGAGGTCTTCCACCAGCGAGGGGAGGGAGGCAAATTTCTGGGGATCGAAGGTGAAGTCCCGGTACCCATCCATGTAATCGATGTCATTCCACTGTGCATCCTGCCAGACAGAGGCTCAGGGAGGGGTGACAGAAACCAGACCCCCCCTCCACACGTCTGAGGGGTTACCTGGGGTATCTGGTAGTTCCTCATGGCTCTCGCGGTCTGCCAAGTCTCATTGCTGGATCCGTAGCCCCAGCGGCAGAGGTGGAAGCCAAGTGCCCAGAGGGGCGGCATGGCTGGGAAACCTGCAGCAGGAGCACAGATGGGGTGTCCCGACATGACAGCAGCATCTCAGAATGATTGGGAAGGGAACAGGAGGGGTGGAAAGGAGGTGACTGCTGACCCCTGATGTGCTGGTAGGGATGAGGATGGGATGTCTGGGGACTGCTGACTCCCTCAAGCTGGGAGGGTTGGGGACAGCAGTGAAGTTGGGGTGAGACAGGGATGGGGGCATGGGGGAGGTGCCCGCAGATGGTTATGTTGGGGTGTGGGCACTTACCTATCACTTGCTGGTACTGCTGGATGACCATGTTGGGATCGGGCCCCAGGAAGATGTAAAAATCCAGCACTCCCCCGATGGTCCTCCAGGTCAGGCCTGGAGCAGGCTGCAGGGCCACCTCTTTGGCAGGAGGAAGGGAAAAAGACAGTGACAATTGGGGAGCAATCCCCAAACCTCGACCCCCCGTTGGGGACCAGGCAGCAGCACAGGCAATGCTCAGCCTCTGGCACAGGCACAGAGAAATCCCTCTTTGTGCTCGGTGGATGCTAAACAGGCGTCTAGAGGCTTAAGTCATCACAGCACAGGGAGATCGCTGGTTTACGTGGGGAGAGAGCTCACTGTCTTACAGATTCGCTCTTTAAGCCCAAAGCTGTGCTGTTCTCCCAGCTTCCACTTACAGCCCAAGCACGTGCTGGGCTTTCCTTCACATCCTCCCCCAGGATCCTCTCCTAAGTGAATCAAGAGCTACTTGTACAAGTGAGCATGGAGCAAGGGCTTCTCTGGGAAGGGCTTTTCACTTCAACAAGCCCTTGAACCTCAGCTTCAGTGGTCACATCTCCCGCGAGCTCCTCCTCAGGAGCATTGGTGCAACAGACCTGAGCGCAGCTGGAGCTAGGAGAGCCCCGGTGTGCACAGCATCGTCCCAGCTGGCTGCAAGTGGCGGCTGCTGGCAGGACGGGTGGTCACTGGTGCCGTCTGCGACACGGCGGGAGCTGGCGGGAGCTGCTGCGCTATCAGCTGGCACACACGGGTGGATCCCACGGCCGCAGCTGGCGCAGCACAGCTGGGAAGAGCGCGGGCGGCAGCCGGCATCCCTGGCTGTGCCCCAGCCGTGCCACGCTGCTGGGCCTGGGGGCAAGGCTGTTTTGGGTGGATGGGGAATGGGCACAGACCCGCACGCAAGGGACTTGCTTCTCCGATGGCAACTCGGCAGCTGGGCGTGTGGTTAAACTGCTCGGCAGTTGCTAAAGAGCCTCTCCGTAGCCAGGAAACAGATGGCTATGCTCAATAACGGAGCCATCAAACCACATCTTTCCCTTTTACGGTTTCCTCTCGCCCCAAGTTCCCAAACCAGCCACTCCGGCAGCTCCCACCTGTCCCCACCTTCGTGGTCATCCTCCAGGGACAAGCTGGCCCAAGGTTTCCCAGGACACCTACCCATTGCGTTGCTGTTGAGGAGGAAAACTCCATGAGCATCTCCGCCCTCCTCCATCAGCAAGTAGAAGGGATGAGCGCCGTAGAGGTTGAATGATTCCTGCAAATAGGAGGTGCTGGGTGAGAGAGCAGCTCTTCAGCAAAGTGGGAGAGCCCCGTATCACCAGGGACGGCTAAATGGCCCCAAACTGCATCGGTTGCCAACACACAACCAGGCATTTGTCACCCTCCGTGCAGGACGAGGCAAGGGATGAGGATGTTTTTGGCGGTGGCGTTCAAGGCCATGGGAAGTTGTTCCTTCCTTGCAGTGCAGGGGCTACTACTGAGCCACGCTCAGGAGAGAAACCTCCTGCCTTGCTGCAACCTGTTGCTCGAGTGGCAGGGTGGAGCAGAAAGCACCCGGGGCCCTCAGAGCGCCAAGAGTGTTTTGCAATCACTCTGAAATCCTCCCTGGCGCATTTCTGCCCGTCCGCCCTGACCACCCCCTGCCTCTCCCAGCACCTCTGCCCACCCTCCTGCCACGCTTTCCCAGGGTTTGTCCAATGCACTGGCGAGCGGTACCCCTGTCCTTGCCCCCTGCATCCCTGCGAGGAGAGGGGAGATGGTACCATGGGAGAGACATCACGGGCCCACAGTGTGAGGGTGGTCCAGTCCAGGCTGTGCAGGAGGGTGCTGCGGTGCTCCCCCAGCCCATAGAGGAACCTGGATGGGAGCGATGTGGATATCTGGAGAAACTGGTCAGCGAAGATCAAAGGGGCCACGGTGGTGTTGAGCCTGCCGAGGTGACACGGAGGGAGAGAGAGAGTCAAGAGGGGATCCATTTGGATCCATTTGGATCCATTTGCCCACCAACAGTTGACCCCTTCCCTCTTGAAGCACCCCAAGCCCGGTGCAGCAGCATAGGTCCCACTCCACATCCAGCCCCAGCACCTTGGCCCAGGCAGCAAATTCATGTCTGGCTGGAGACAAGGTTCAGCCTGAGCTTGAACTGGCCTGACCCAGCACAGCACAACCTTGCCTTTGACACCAGAAGTTTCCACCCAGGTTATTATTATCCATGGAGGTGATACAGTGGTGGGGTTTCTCAGCCTGTTGTGGCTGATAAGCAACTCCCAAGTAAAGAACATACCACAGGCAGCAGCAAATGGGAAGGAGGAGGAAAGGATGGGATCCCAAAACACCCTGGCCACACATTGACCAGCCATTGGCGCTCACTAACAGCTTAGTGTGGCGGTTGTGGTAATAACCCTTTGGCAGCCTTTCCCTGAGCCATCTGGTCCCTTACTGGTGATGCGCTGAGGACCTGCACAATGTTGGGCTGCTGCAGGACCTGGCAAAGAGTTAGGTCACTGGGAGGTTTTTGGAGAGGTGCTGATCCCACCCAGCCCTACCACGGCGGCAGCAATCAAACAGCCAACCCGTGGGGCCAGGAAGCCACGTGCTGCCACATCCCCACATAAGCACTGCTAGAAAGATGAAGAGTAATTAACTGTCTGGAGATACCACAGCATGGTTTTCTCTAAGGAAAAGCCTCCAGAAAGCATGCTGGGGCCCGTCTAGAGCGAGATGAGCTTTCCCCAACCGGCTGTGGGATGTAGAGGAGGTAGGTTCTTACAGCACTGTCCCCGTCGCCTTGCGTCGCAGCAGCACCCCAAAGGGGTCCCAGGAGAAGTCCAGGCTGTAGATGGGATTTTCTGCTCTCTTTGTCACCCGCGGAACCTCGAGGGGAACCTCGTATCGTGGGTTGGCCGCATCTGTTAACTGCAAAAGAGAGAAGACGAACCTTAAAGACCAGCAAAGCAAGAGGGCAAAGGGTTGGAGATGCTCATTGGCCACATTGAGCCATAGCTGGAGCACAGTAGCTTCCAGACTCAGTTTGAGCAGGGGATGGACACCTATGGGATGAAGGTTGCTGGGGTGCTGGAGAGCAGTCACAAGCTCTGGAGGGCAACCAGCAGGACGCTCACCTTGATATGCAGCCGCGTGTCT
Source organism: Todus mexicanus (assembly GCA_013389965.1). Taxonomy (NCBI): domain Eukaryota; kingdom Metazoa; phylum Chordata; class Aves; order Coraciiformes; family Todidae; genus Todus; species Todus mexicanus. The sequence goes on along the minus strand of WEIS01013571.1, from coordinate 4,031 downwards.
GTCTCAAACTCCACGTCCAGCCTCAGCACCTCGATGTCCTGAGGGTAATAGGCCTTCTCCCTCCGCACCAGCAACCCCACCATGCCCAGCGCCGTTTGATTGAGGCTCTCTAGGGTGTAGCTGGGGAAGTCAGGGGGGTAGAAGCACCAGGGCACCCCTTGCTTACTCTCCGCTGGCAGGGGGCTCTCGATGAAGCAGCACCCGCGGCTTTCGCAGAGCTCCTGGGTCACCACCACGCTCCGCTCTGGGTAGCAGTCAAAGCGGTGGTTTTCAGGTACCAGGAGACATTTGGGGGGTGGTGTGGGTCCGAGCCAGCCCCCCGATACTTGCCGCAGCACCCAGACAGTGACAGAACTCAGCAGCACAGCAGCCACCAGCAGCCCACTGCCCACCCACCACGGGGCCAGCTTCCCACGGCCGGCGGGTGTTGAGGCAGCCCCTTCCTCCTCCTCTCCGCACACCGCCGGCTGTGGCACCGCTGTTGTCAGCTTCTGGTACGACTTCATCGTCCTGATGCTGGAGAGAGGGAAAGATAGAGGCAGGTGTGAAGGAGTCGGAGGGGGAGAGCTCGCCCAAGTGTCAAGGACAACTTCCCAGCTCCTGACGCCCACGGTTCAGGCAGAGCCTGCCCTCCTTGGCACCCTGCGCCGTGATGTCTGTGCCCTTGGCTAAGAGGCACGCAGCGAACTCAGCAAAGGATGGCTTTGCCAGGGTTGGGTGGTCCTGAGCCTGCTGGAGTGCAGGAGACGCTGCCCCACGACTCTCCACCAGCCCCAAGGGACAAAGTGTCATCGGCCTGAACCCCACCTGCTCTCAGGGTGAGGCTGAGTGGCCCCTCAAGGAGTTTTTTCTGTGTCTGGAATTACAGGCTGCAGTGTTTTCTGGAAGCTGCAGGCAAAAGCGAGCTTCTGCCCGTGGCAACAAAGCCGTGGTGCTGGGAGCTGCGGCTCTGAGGTGCTGAGCACCCTCTCTCCTCACCCAAAGCCCTGAGTCAGAGTTTTTAGCCCTGGAGAGGGTTGGGTGAGGCATAGCAGGGAATATGCTGTCAGTCTTTGCCTCCCACTGATAAAATCTGATTTTCACAACCTCTCAGGCAAACATCTCCCAGACTGTGAGAGAAGGAGACCCCCACGCTCCCGCTGAGTGCAGGGAGCAATCTCAGCATCTTAAATAAGAGACACAACTTTCTTCTCTCCATCTCCTGCCCAAGCCATAGGCACCCAGACCCCGCTCGCCTCCGCCCTGCAATCTGCGAAAGCTCAGCAAAACAGCTCCCCTCACCAAAGCAGATTTTATTCCCCGGCAGCCCTCCCCCAGCTCCGGCACCGAAACAGCTCAATGTGCCAGGGCCTGGCTCCGAAGCCACCCTTGAGCAGCAGCGCCTGCCCCACGCAGCCCCTCAGCCCCAGGCACCCGTCGGTCGCTTCCCCACACGTGGGTGGCTGTGGGGCGGCAGCGCCCACCCGCCCTGGCCTGCCATGCGAACCCCGGGCGCTCCAGCACCCACCAGCTCATGCACCCGTGCTCATGCCAGGCCGCCCCGCGATGCCAGCCTGCAGCGGTGACATTTGGGGGATGGACAGCAGCCAGTGCTTGTAGCTGGGGGGTTCCCAGTCACAGGACCCCCCTACCCGGCCTGCCTGGGCCCCTCTCTGGCCATGCCAGGCGCTTACATACACGTGTCTCCTCTTGACATTGTGGCTGCGGGCAGGCGGGCAGCGGGCAGGAGGCTGGCAGGAGGCAGGCAGGAGACAGGCAGGGCTCCCAGGCGCTGCAGCTCTGCCTGCTCCACCGTAAAAACCCTACAAGGCGCCCGGCTCCTACCACTCCTCTCTAGTAGCAGCGCCTCCGCACACGCCACTTCCCAGCCGCTCGCTCCTCCGCTTCATGCGCTTTGTATTATTTCATTATTTTTTTAACAGATGCATCTACACTCAATGCTTGTTTGAAAGCCTCGAGGTGGAGAATAGGGGAGATTAGCGATTTTTTAGATCTGTGTGCACGCAGGGGGGCTCAAGCCCCGGAGTATTAACACCTCTACCCTCTTTTCGGGTGAGAGCACTTCACCCAAAGTATCGTCAAAAATGTGCCTGCGCTGAACCCTGCACTGTGGCTTTAGGGAATCGTGCTGCCAAACGTGTTTTGAGCACACAGCAGACGGGATAGACCTACAAAACCCCACGCTTCCCAAAGCAAAGCTCTCCTACCACCCAGGTTTTCACCATCGGTTCTTTCTCCCATGCATCCTGTTCATCTGGCTAACGAGTGTATGGAATTGCACGCTCCCTGCCCAGGCTTCCCCGCTCTCCGGGGACTGGAGAGCTGCTCCTTGTTTACTATCAAAGACCGCGGCTGTCTAAAGGTCAGCAGCAAAGGACAACAGACCTTTGGAGCAGAGTTGCTTTCCCCAGGGAATGAAAACAAGAAGTAAGGGCTGTCATAAACAGGACGGTTCACCCAGAAACAGGATTTCAGGAGATGCAACACCCCCCCTCCATGCCACCTGCGATCTGTCAACCCCATGTTGCAAAGACAGAGGGAAATACCCCAATTCTGGCTGTCACCGCCGAGGGGAGACCCTCACCCAGGACCCAGCCAGCCCATCCCTCCCGCCCCTGGGCATCACTGCCTCATGGATGTCTCAGGGAGGAGCCTTGGACGATGCAGGAGGACTCTGGCCACTCCTGGTTATTATTGTCCAGAGAGGGCACAGGAGCAGGTGGCCATACAGAGGCCACTGGTGGACCCAAGTCTCCCAGCACCAGCACCCCTCTCCTTGCTTGTCTTGGCTCTCTGAGCCACCAGAACCCCCTCGAGATGCAATGGAGATGTGCAGACACACCTCAGAGGCATCAGTGAGGACCACAGGGAAACCTGCCTTCCAGCCCTGAGCTCATGCAGTCAAAGGCACCCGGGACAGGGGTTTTTTTTTGCCAATCTGGGAGCGGCAAAGGCGCTGTTGCAGCCACACCGCGCACGCGGCAGCTCCCTGCTGTCACCTGAGAGCTTTACCCAACCTCATTAGCTCAGTTTCTATTGCAAAAAAAGGGGGTTCTTGACAGCCAGGACATGTGTCTGCCCAAACCCCGCTTCAGCCGGGGCTCGCTCTGTCTGCGCGGCCCTGCGGTGCTGCGGCAGACGTGGGGCTCCCCGTGTTGTGCATGCTGGGCAAAGGGAGCGGCAAAAGACGGAATCTTACTCAAAGCCTCAAGTACGGCCCTTAGATCTGCTCCAGTGAGAATATTTGGCCACAGGGCTGGAAATCACAAATTCCACGGGGCCTACACGGTTGTGAACGTGAAAAACTCAAAAGGGAGCCCAGTTTGGGTGGAAGCAGTTGGGTTGGGTCAACTTCTCATGTTATCAACATATTTTGGATGGGTTTTCACCGCCGTTGGGTGTCCCTGGGGTCCAAAACGCTGCTCATGGCACTGGGGTCAGCAGCTCTCGCAATCGCCCTGGGAAAGAGCAAGGCCTGGGGTCAGCACCTGCCCTTGGGGCAGGATTTGGCCCTGCTGCAGCGCTCGGGGGGCTCTGGCAAGAGCCAGCTGAAGGGCGAGCCCAAAGCCTTGGCCGTGGCCTGGAGACCTGGACACCCCCTGAGCGCCCCAGGGAGCCAGGGGGTGCCCAAGCCCCGTTCCCCTGCCCCTCTGCACCCCCCGAGCCAGGGCTCAAAGCTCCTCGGAACCCTCCTCACTGAATAGAATCATAGAATCATAGAATCATAGAATCTTTAAGGCTGGAGAAGACCTCTTAGATCATCGAGTCCAGCCTATGACCTACCACTACCACTCAGCTAAACCCTGCCACTAAGTGTGGCATCCAGTCTTTTTTTGAACACCTCCAGGGACGGTGACTCCACCACCTCCCTGGGCAGCTCAGCCCGGGGTTTTATCCCCCTTTCTGTGAGGAAGAGATTCCAAATGTCCAACCTAAACCTGCCCTGGTGCAGCCCCGGGGCCGCGGCAGCTCTGGGGGGGCCGCGCCCCGCCCAGGCCGGGGAGGGGAGGGGTGGGGGACGGTGACGAGGG
>WEIS01013569.1:0-10306 GCA_013389965.1 Todus mexicanus | reverse complement strand
CACAAAAAAATCCCACGAGCCCCACCACCCACACACTCCCTATTATCACTTTTCTTAACCAAGGAACCTAGAATATTTCAGCCTACCTGCTTTGCAAATTCCACTATGATGGCTTTCGCCCGTTCTTCAAATTCATCTTTCGTGTTCTTCTTCTGCTTCTTTAAGGTGACAGCTACATCGGTATCTGGACTTTTTTTCCAGTCATACAACCTATCAATCTTGAAAATACAACAAGATGTCATTTTATGCAGCTTTCTAAAGGATCTCTTTATGCTTACGTCACATAATCTGTGAGAAATCCTTTACCAGCCGGCATAGCTAGGCAGCTGCTTGCTCCACTAACCAAATTAAACCTTATCATTTACTCTCGCTGCTGTTATTTCTCTCTCTATGTATTTACCCGATTTACCCAGGCAGTATTTCATGATAGCAGAACTACTTCAGGTTTTAAAAATGCAAGTTATAATAATCGAGATCCGTATGTGAAAAGTTTATAAACTTTCATCACGCCAAGTTTAAGGTGAAACACTAGAAGAAAGAGACTTCACGTATAGCTTCACATACACCAAAAAACCCAAACCAAACGTGAAGGTGTGGGGGTTTTTTTCCTGAAAGGACTGTCCTACCTTTACAAAACTTCTAAAGCTTGCTGGAGAATTTGCACCCTTTCCCATGTTGCTACAGAGAAGGGATCACAGGAGGGTTTCAGAAGACAACTGTATACTTCAGAAATACTTCCCTAAGTAGGTTTTCAAAGCAGGATGGACTTAGTGCAAGAAACTATTACATTTGCTGTACAAAGCAGAAGTACATCTTTAGAAAATGGGTTGTAACCTGGTTAAATGCTGGAACTACAACTAGAAATGCAAGAACTTTGGGCTGTTTAATCTCAGGCTCACTGGAGGCATTAACGTCTCTCCAGCCAGTGGGTGTTATGAAAAGGAACTGCTTTCAGCTGTGACATAATGGCCTACTCAGTTCCAACAACCTTCAATCACAGCATCATTAAGGTTGGAAAGGGTTTCCAAGATATTCAAGTCCAACCTTCCACCCAACACCTCCATGGCCACCAGACCATGCCCTGAAGTGCCACATCTATTCATTTTCTCAACACCTTCAGGGATGACGACTCCACCACCTCCCTGGGCAGCCTGTTCCAATGTTTAACTACTCTTTCAATAATGAAATTTTTCCTAATACCCAATCTGAACTTCCCCTGGAGCAACTTGTGGCCATTTCCTCTTGTCCTGCCATTAGTTGCTTGGGAGAAGAGACCAACACCCGCCTCTCTACAACCTCCTTTCAGGGAGTTGTAGAGAGCAATAAGGTCACCTCTCAACCTTCTCTTCTTCAGGCTGAACAAATTCTAATGCTCATTCCATTTTTTGAAGCGTATGGCCATTTTTACACTGCACATCAACACCCTTCTGTACGTTCTCTGTCAGCGTGTCAGACAGCATCCAAAGTCACCGGACACAAGTAATTTCCTTATTATAATTCATATAAGTTGTTGCAAACAGCCAGCACCATTTCTCATGCCCAGGATTTCTGAAAACAAGGCTGAAAATAACTGGGTTTGCTATTTAATACAGCAGAGCCTGAAATACGTTGCTGTTAATGCCAACAAATTCTACTGGATGGAAGAAAAGAGGAAACTGTCAGGTGCTAAGTACACTAAAAGAGTAGAAAACCACAACATTAGAGTGAAAAACTATCTTACCTTGTTGAGAGCTACTATAAAGGGGCACTTCTTGGATTTCAGCAGATTTATTGATTCAATTGTCTGTGGCTCCAAACCATGCATGATGTCAACTACGAGGATCGCAATATCACAAAGCGAGCTTCCTCTATTTCTTAGATTGCTGCGGCGTTAAGAGAAAACAATAAAAATTGTTTTTTTAAAACAATAAATCGTGTAGCAACAGAAATTTAGTAACACCAAACGCAACGTCAGACTTAACTGAATAAAAAGATGAAGCTGATCGAGTATTTTACCCTCAAAAAAAAAGTAAACTCTATCAAAAAATTATTCAAATCACACTGTGCAAATTCTGTTTGACAGAATGTATTAGAATAAGTGCAAGCAAAAATAAGAAACTATTATTCTCCCACGAATTTTCCTATTATTCTGTTTCTAACAAGTCCGTCTACATTCTGATTTTTTTTTTGAGTAAGAACTGAGGCAGTTGCAGTGAAATCTGAACGCAAAATCTGAACAAGACAGTTTATTATACAACACTAGGTTAACATGAAGACTATCAGACATCTTTGGTGCCAAACAGAACCTGGCTAGAAGACAAAGAGCTGGAAGTGGTATCACAGAATGGTGAGGGTTGGAAGGGACCTCAAAAACATCACCTGGTCCAACTCCCCTGCCAGGGCAGGATCACCTAGATGAGGACACACAGGAACACGTCCAGGCGGGTTTGGGATGTCTCCAGAGATGGAGACTCCACAATCTCTCTGGGCAGCCTGTTGTGATACCAAGGAACTGATCAGAACATCACTGTGTGCTCCCAAGACCTTGGATTTCAACGCTTGCAAAGGTTTATGTTTAAGAATGTCGCATCAGAGTCTTAATCCTTCCGTTTGGGGATTTCACCTGAGCACCACCTCAGTGAGTAGAGTTGTCCATATCATGTTTTAAGCTTAGAAGTTGATTTATTGGCTGGCCTGCACACTACGGGTGCCCTGCTAAGACTCAGCTGATGTGTGCAGTTGTAACTTCCAGTCTTATGAACTCAGTTACCTCAACTGGGACAGCGGGAACTGAAGGCTAGGACAGAAGTTCTAATTATTCACAGCAGAATACTTAGGCCACCTGAAATCCTCACCTTTTCTCCTCCAGCTAGATTCTTGCTTCCGTCTTTTCCTCTTACACTAACTATTGAGAAAAAAATTGTTCACATGCTTCTCCAGATGCTTATGGCTCAATTGGCACCAAGAAATTAATCATGTATAAAAAGGGCAGCAATTAAACAGATAGAAAAAGCACCTGCGAACTAAGCAAATCCACTTATTCCTCTGCTTTAGCGTTTGTTTTTCTTCTTGGGTTTGTTGGGTTTGCTTTTTTACAGCGAGAAGAACCACAAAAGGCTAGGCAAAGCCCTAGCGCTTTGTTAAAAATAGACCCAGATGCTTTAAGCATCACTTCTGTGAAGTACAATATTGTGAGAAAACGTTACCTGAAAGACTCGTGTCCCGGAGTGTCGATGATCAGCATGCCTGGAATTTTGATGTTCTCTCTGTCAAACTAACGTTTCAAAATATTAGTCAGCTTGTACGGATCGCGCAAGAAGGAGGAAAATAAAACCTAAGAGCTGGCAGCATTGCTGACAGCTTCGCCTCAAAAATCCAGATACGTATTTTGAGAAAGGTCAGTAGCCTCCATAAATGGAAGTAATCAAAGATCATGTCAATATTAAAAAATATATATAAAAAAATATATCTAGGGGAATGTGCTGTATCTAAGGGCCATAAGCTCAGCTAAAATTTAAGACAAGGCAGCCTACAGACAAAAAAAAAATTAGTTGAGGCTACTGAGACTTATCATCCTTGTCTTGAACATTTCCTCCTCTCTCCAGACTCGTATTTTTTTTAATCAAAAAAACAGTAAAATCTTGGAAAAATCCATCACCACCCAGGTTTTTCAGTCAGCTGCTGCTGCAAGCAAAATAGGATACAGTATCCAAAAAGACAATACGGAAGAGTTACTATCTCTACAACACAATGAAATGTATCACCCAGGAATTGGCCCAATTCCAGCGCACAGTCTGAGTTTAACAGAAAATATACTCGGTAAGTTTCAAAAGTCTCAATTTGCAATCAAAATATTGACAAATAAGCAGCCTGTGAAGGTACGTGTACTGTCTAGAACAGCGTAAGCAGTAGTTGTATATTTTTCTGAAGAAGTGGAAATATGTTAACTGAAACCAAACTTAACAACTAAAATGAAAAATGAGACTGAGTCTCCTCTGGAGAGGCGGGGAGAGAACAGGAATTAAAAAATAACCAATTCAAACATCAGAGATGCAGGGAAAGAACATTTGCTCATGTCAGGAAGTGTGACAAGGTCTTAACTAGTTTATATTTCTTTTTTAAAGCAAAAAGCACCTAGTCTTTGAAGTGCTCTAACTTACATTTTTCACCATCTTCGTTTGCTCGTTAATAGCTTCAAGGGGAACATTAGTTGCACCAATCTGCTGAGTGATACCGCCGGCTTCGCTGTCCTGTACGTGAGTGTGGCGGAGCTAATGACACACACAAAAAAAGACCAGAAATACTTACATGTAACAGCCTAAAGCCTCTTCCTTGAGTACACTTTAGTTCTTTGTATTTTCAATCAGAAAAGCAGATGCCTAAACAACAGGCAAAGGTCTTCACGTATCGCCATCTTACCTTATCTAAAATTTTGGTCTTGCCTGTGTCTACGTGCCCCAGGACACAAATAACCGGTGCTCTGAGCTTCTCCGTGTTCATATTTTTGCTGTTTTCAGCTCGTCGCTTCTGTGTAAAAGAGACATAAAGAAATGGGTAAGTACCAGCTAAAAACCACAGCTCACCTCTTGAGTCAATTACAGACATACATAAAATAGAGCTAACTGCGGGGCTTCGATTTTCAAGGCAATTCCAAGTCTGCCATCTCTCTTTTGGCAAATCAAAATTTTACAAGCAGTTCAAAGTTTTTGTTTGCCTGGTTTTGGTTAGTCTAGCAGGCAGAGTTCTTATATCTGCTAACAGGAGGCTTTGTTGATGGTTTATCCTGAAGAAGCGTCTTAGGTAAGGAAACCAAGGTCATCGGTAGCCACAATAATGTTGAACAGTTTAGAGATACGTCTTCTAAAACTCTGAAACAACTATCTGCAAAGGGTAACAGCCTCTTTCTCCAGGAGGGGGAGAGATGGAAGGGAACAAGAGCACATGCTTTGTCTAAACCCAAATATTTCATCTTCAGACAAAAACCTGCTATTTTTTTCTTAAATACCAATCCAAATTTCCAGACCTGTCTGAATATTAGAATCATAGAATATTTAAGGCTGGAAAAGACCTCTTATATCATCGAGTCCAGTCTATTACCTACCACCACCACTCAGCTATTAGTCATGACACGGCCACCATTTTGACAAATACGGTTAGATGGCTTTTCAATGAACTGAAGATTAAGTTGTTTCTTGTACAACACAAATAAAGCTGTATCTTAATACCTCAATTCTCCGTTTAGCTTTGTCATATGCACGCTCCTCCTTAGTGCGGTCATCGTCCGAGTCGTACTCTGAATCAGAGCTAATTTCCTTGCTGGGCTTTTTTTCCATAGATTGTTTTCCAATAGCTTGCGAGTCGGCCTCTCTCTCATCTGAAGTCTTTTCATCCTCATCTTCACTCCCTTCACTGTCTTCAGATTCTTCACTCTCTTCTTCCTCTTCCTCCTCATCATCTTCGTCCTCCTCTTCCTCATCCACTTCACCTTGTTCTTTGACTTCGATGTGGACAGGTTTGCTCTCTGCCAAAAAAAACCCAAACCAATTTATAAAGTAAAAACTCTCTATGAAATTCACACTTACGGGTGAGAGGGCAACAAAAAAACCAAGGACTACTACAGAGGAGTGAAGACAGAGTCGGTTCTGTTCAAGAAGTGCAAGTCAAGAGCATTTTTCAGCTTTCAATATAAGAAAGGAATGAAGGCTCTAAGCTTTAAATGGAAAGCAAAAATACTCCAAATTCAACTAAGTGTGGATTTTATGTATTAGTGATCGGGAATGCAGACGTAAGCAGAAGCAACCATCAGAACAAATGGTCTCTTCTGAATCTTTTTTTAAAAAATCTCACCTTAAAGTTTTCCTACGCTGTTCAGAGAGGATTAATACTTTTCAGAGATTCTTCAGTAAACAAAAAGAACTATCCAAAAGCAATCTTCTTTCTTGGGAAGTTTCCCATGTATCATACTTGCAAAATGGTACGAGACAAGCTAAGGAACACTTCAGCACTGTGCATTCTCTTCCTTACAGAGCTGCCAGGAGGCTCACTGCTCTCAGAGACTAGTTATGTTTCCTTGCTATGCGGAAAGTCCATCAGCTCAGCAAAACACTCAATGTAAATCCCAGATCTTTCAAATCTACGTAGCAAGATGTGGGATGTGACGTTCACCCCAGGACAGTGGCGCCAGACTAAAATAAGACTTGGAAGAAGGTGAACAGCCCTTGGTACTCAAAGCAGAAGGGTACAGCACCACAGGAATGCACACTTGTGCTGAAACAAAATCCACACTGCTGTACATGGACATGTATGAAGTACTGCACTTAAAAGTATTACACGTGCCAGAAGTATAGGGCTGAGCAAGGCCAAAAATACTTGATGAGTAGTCTTGGAACTTAAGAAACAATGAAGACACATCATGGAAGTGCTAAGAATCATAGAATTGTCAGGGTTGGAAGGGACCTCAAAGATCATCCAGTTCCAACCCCCCTGCCCGAGGCAGAGACACCTCCCACTAGAGCAGGTTGCTCAGAGCCCCATCCAGCCTGGCCTTAAAGGCTCCCAGGGATGGGGCTTCTACCACCTCCCTGGGCAACCTGGGCCAGTGTCTCCCCACCCTCCTGGGGAAGAACATCTTTCTAACATGTAATCTGGATCTCCCCAGCTCTAGTTTTGCACCATTCCCCCCAGCCCTACCACTACCTGACATCCTGAAAAGTCCCTCCCCGGCTTTCTTGTAGCCCCCTTAAGATACTGGAAGGCCACAAGAAGGTCTCCTCGGAGCCTTCTCTTCTCCAGACTGAATAATCCCAACTCTGTCTTCATACATTCATCAACTCCTGTAAATCAGCTCCGCAGTACTATGGCTTTCTCCATTGCTGGAGGAAAACACCCAGGATGCTATCCCTGCATTCTTGCACAGCTCTGGCTTTGCCATAAGCTTTGCTGTTGGCTGCAGGCAGAACATGAGCTTCGGCATATACGCACAGGAGTATGAATGCTCTGGCAATTCCTTCCTTTCTTCTGCACCTGCCTCTCAAAGAAGCAGTTGAGAGAAAGTATCTAGAACTTTATAATGCATGTCCGCTAACCTTCGCACCACTTTAGTCTCACACTACTCTGGGAACTTGTCGTTAAAACGAACAAAAAAAATCCAAGTGATTTATTTTAAGTGATAACTGCACGTGTTAATATTTCCAGTGGGTCTTCCTGAGCAGTATTTGTGCAGTTTCTGAAAGCTCTGCCTTTGAGAAGAGTATGTTCTATCTATTTATCATCACCCTTGCCTCCCAATTTATGTAATGAGGCCAGGGGAGAACCTCAATATAATATTGTTTTCTACAGAATCAAAAAACTCAGCCAAAAGAAAACCCCTTTATCAGGAAAAGCATCCACTTGGTCTTCACGTGCCCACCTTTCTCTCCATCTTCATCACTAACCATAGCTTCCCAGTCATCCAAACCCGCATCTTCCGTGTCTTCTTCCTCCTCCTTTTCTTCTGAAACTAAGAAATCCAATATTAAAGCAAAAGAAAGAAACGGCACAGCAACACACAACATTTTTTTTGATGCCTTTTCCTTTGACAAACTGACAACCGCAACTTACAGGTTTGCTCGTACCGTAACTGCAACACCCAATCTTTGTTTTCCCTGAACAGAAAACGCTGCATGCTTAAGAAATGATCTTCAGTTCTCCCCACAAAATCTCACAGTGCTCGTGTCTTGCCTAGCAAAACATATTTTTGGAAGAAATAGTGAAACTACGCATCTAGTTCACGTCTGCTTATGGGGTTAGTGCCTGCATAATGCACGCCACACCGTCCGCCTGGAAAAGAGCTGCCCAGTTAACAGCTAGTCATGTGTAACGAAGTGATGGAGGAACGGGAAAACAAGCTGGGTTACTGTGTTAATTTTAATTAGTGGGGAATAACAAACTGTCTATGAAAAGTGCTATTTTAGGACTCTAGGTGCCTTAACATAATTACACCGTGGATTCCAAAAGCATTGAATTTATTCATTCCAGTCAGACGTATGAAGAGACTGCAGCTGTTAATAACAGACAAAGGGGAAAAACGCAACTTTTAACCCTCTCCAGAAGGGGCATTAAACACTCTATATGTTGCAGCACATGAACTAACAGGAAATTTCAGCAATTTGGCATAAATACTAAGAGTAATATTGGCAGAACATTAGTTCCCAGTTAGTGAGCCTGTCTCTTTTACAGTAACAGAACTGATCCTTCAAGACACAAGTGAAGCTAGAATTAAGAGTTCCCATTCAGCTTTGTTTTCAAAAAAACGGAAGTTTTGTCAGTATTTGCCTGATTTAATAATAAGGGTAAATATTGAAATATTTAAATATTGAGGAAGCAGCCCCGTACAACATGATTTTGCCAAAACAAGTAGAGTGCGTAGGCAGAAACGAGGGCAACAGACCCGGATAGTTTCACAAGCCAACCCATGTCCGCTGCTTCCAGCAGGTGTGAAAGCAAAACATTGGAAATCAAGAATACAATCACTGTGAATATTGCAGGGTCAGTACTAGAAGCGGAGTATTTCCTCCCTACCTGCTGACAAAAAAGCCTTTTAGAAAGCAAGTGAAAAGTCAAGGGAGCTGATCATAAGGCACTGAATGTGCTTTTTTGAGATAGTCGCTTAAGTCAGCCGGACGCTGGAGTTCACCAAGAATAAGAGATCTTTACCCTTTTTATTCCATATAATTCCATCAGCTCGTCTTAAGAAAGAAAACCCAGCAACTACTTCAAGAAAGGCCACTCAGCCTCCATCCAACAAGTTACGATACCTACCACGCAGCACTGCCCCACAGCCTTACGTGGTTTAAGTTTATTAGCGTTCTTACTGACCTGGTTCTGCTGGAAGAGGAGTCTCTTCTTTTACTGGTGTTTCCAGTTCTACAGCATCTTCGGCTGGGGAAGTTACCTCCACACTCTCTGCAATGGCAAGAAAACAGACTGGTTGCTACGTTCTTCCAAAGCGTAAACCAGCTTACCGAGACATAGAGCTTCACGTTTCAGTTCTATTTTTAAGTTGTGCTATGCCAAGCAAACAATGCCTGAATTTATGTAACGCCAAAGTAACTGAACTCCCACTTACTGAGCTAAACCAAAGTTGGAGCACGTGGCTTATTCGAAAAACATTTGGCTTTCTAAGCAGTTAAATAGATTTATGTGATAGGGCAGCTGTTGGCTAAGAGGATTACCGTTGCTTTTGAATGCTAAAAAGTCACTTCCTTTAAAAGACAAGAGGAAATGAAGTAGTGCTAATGGACCACCCATTCTTGCTCTACTGTTTCATATATTTAAAAAATAACTGATATAATTCAGGCGTGCACCATTCTCATTCTTTACACGCACTCCTTAAGTGGTAAGTAGCCACGTAACTCTTATATCATACGAAAAAAAAGCTAAATAACAAAAGAACTGATGCAAGGGGGCTTTAGGGGTTTTTTAAACTAAGGAATAGTCTAGAGAAGAGCCACAGTAACACCCCCATGGGAAAGCCACGAAGAACAAAAGTAAAAAGCTCAACCTATGTCTTACTAGGGCAATAAACTCGAAGCTTTCAAAGATGTGAGGTCTCTGCATTGCTCATGGTGTGGAAACCGAAAACCAGTTTTATATAAAAGAAAACTGAAAAATTGTCTCCAGCTTCAAAGAACTAAAAGTAGGATCGACCCCCTTTCATCCTGGGACATCAACTTAGACTTAATTACAACTCATGAGTACTTACACTGCGCTGTATTTAACCTGCGCATTTGACACGCGCACACAAAGCATTTGACCTCACCTTTGGTAAAAGGCTTTTATGTTCTGTACCTTTACAACGCTTAGAAATTCTAAGGAAAATAATCCAGGTGAGGAAAAAAATAAGCCAAGTAGATTGTAAAACCACAGATTAAGTGAGTAGCCTTCAAAACAACTCTGGGATCTTACTTGCACATTGGGGCAGGGGTGTCAAAAGCACCTCAGAGCCGCCCCAAAAGGCAATTAGTTTATGATTAGCTGATTTATTCCATAAACACTTCCGGAAATGTGACTAATCTGTGAAGTATCTCTACATGCAAATCACACCTTCTTTATTTTCCTGCTGCTGCTGCTTCTTTTTCTTTTTGTCTTCATAGATCGGCCTCTTCTTTGGCACAGAGTCTTTGGATGGCACTTCAACACCTGAGGGGAAAAAAAAATGTAAGAAGAAATTGTTAGAAAGAAAACCCAGGTGATTAATTACTACGCATAAGCTTTGGCTTAAATAAGAACACATTTTTCAGTATTGCAAGGTGAAGGAAAGAAGGAAAAGAGTAGAAAGTAGGTCCAA
>WEIS01013568.1:1881-37587 GCA_013389965.1 Todus mexicanus | reverse complement strand
ACAGTGGCTAATATCAGAGACTGTGATTGACACTGAGCTCTACATTTGGTAAACTATGCCCTTAAAATATTTTAAATTCTTGATGGAATATGCAGCAATACACTGAGGAAAAAAAAGATACAGATCAGCCTGTAATCGGTTTATTTTTAGGAGTCAAAATAAAGTAAGCAATCCTAAGCCTGAGATATTTTATGTTGGTAGGAATGGATTTCTCTCTGTGTTTCTTTGTTGACATTGAGAAGGCTTTGCATAAATTCCAACATGACAGACTGATGTGTATCCTCAGGGAAGATAATGTCAATGCAGCAGATCTCCAACAGATGAAAATCCTGTAGAGGGAGCAGAGGGCAGAAGCACAAGCAAGTTGTGAAACACTGTAGTATTAAGAAATTAAGAGAGGTAGGTACCAGGATTCCGCTCCCTGTTTACACCTACTCACCTTGCAGGCAAGAGGGAGAATAAATTAGATATTTTTCAACTTCCAAAGAAGTCATCCAAGTTAACTGAGTTAATGTTAACATAAGATGCATTGATAGCCTTGTTTTAATAGCTCTGACTAGGGCGATGTTTCAGAATATATTCACTGCCTACAGCAATACTTCCTGCAACTCAGAACAACAACCGGTAGTAAATGCTCAAAAAGCAGCAGCCAGTAAGCACATTTACTTGGGCAACACCTTTATATTGGTGACACCTTTAGCCTGATGGTGAAATGATGAAATAAACTCACAGTGTTTCACCCTGGGCGTTATTAAGTCACAGAAAGTGGATGCAGGGAAGAAGTCTAAAAGGACAGCTTTCTTTAAAAAAATACTAGTTAGTAATCCTATGTGTTTCTGCACTGCAGACTATTAATTCTATTAAAATGCTGAGAGACCCGGGGCTGTTTAATGTGGACAAGAGAAAACTGGGAGAGGATCTTATTAAGGTTTACAAGTATCTGAAGGGTGCATGTCAGGTAGAAGGGGCCATCCTCTTTTCAGTGATGCCCTGTGATATGACATGGGGCAAAGGACATAAACTGGAATAAAAGAAGTTTTACCTCGACATCAGGAAAAACTGTGAGGGTGACAGAGCCTGGGAACAGGCTGCCCAGAGAGGTTGTGGAGTCTCCTTCTTTGGAGACTTTCAAAACCTTCCTGGACATGTTACTGTGCAACCTTCTCTAGGTGATCCTGCTCTGGCAGGGGGATTGGATTCGATGATCTCCAGACGTCCCTTCCAACCCCTACCATTCTGTGATCCTATGATTCTATGAATTCATTCATCACCCAGGAGTGCAGAAATTCTACGCATCCAGCCACCCTGCATGAGTGTGGAAGTGGAACACTTTAAGGAACTGCTTGTAGTGACTTGGGATATCTGCATTTTTGTGCTGTTGGAAAATGATGAAATTCATCTGTACACTTTTACCCATAGCTGAAGAGATGTGGAAAAGAATTGAATTCAGAAAGAGCACAGTGACATGAAATACTAGGCAGACAAAGCATGTTCTTCTGTGGGCATGCTGCTTAGTAATAATCCAATCTCTTAACTCCAGCAGGTGTATCGCAAAGTGAAACAGAAAGAAAAACAGACCATATTTCAAGACAGAATGGTACGCAAAACTGGCTTTTTACAGCTCTCATTATGAGGGATTAGGGGGTTTAGAGAAGAGTCTCCAAGTTGAAGACATTGTTTGAAGAAGATAAATACCATTCTATTTCTAAAAGACTGCTCCTTTTTTCCATTGCAGAAATCTTTGATCTTGGCTATGATTGGAATAGATGCCTTCTCCACTGTTCATAGCTTTCCAAGAAAGCAACAGAACAGCTTGTAATCTGTTTCTTTTATGTCTTCTGTTTCTGCTTGATGCACAGGAGTGTCACAGTAAATCATTGTTTTACACCTGCTCTATCACCTCTGTACCTTTCAGAAACTCTTTAGCATTTCCAGAATCAGCCAAACATCCCAACTCTTTTATGGAGCCATAATATCTACCCTGAAGTTCCACGTTAACTGCCAGATGCATTCAGAGTTTTATCCATGATGCTTTAAATTCACTGAGGATTAGGTGGGGGAAAGCAGACAAAATTTCTCCCTGAGGGCTAATAATGATATTAATCTTTAGCTGTATCTGGCAGGGCTCCTCAGAAAGGAAAAGCACACAGCATTGTCTACCTTGAAATCAAATATCTCTATGACATATGGACATGTCCATTAAATTTGGCTACATAATGCAATCACAGAACATCTTCCGATCACAGAACATCTTCCGCAAATGGAAGAAACTGTAGCTACAGACTCTATGCATTAGGAAGTCCACTCAATGCATAGGTTTGTTCACTTCCAGGGATGAAAAACAATATTTAAAGGGTGGCAGTTTCACCAAACAGCATAGGCAGGCACTTGGTAACTGAACTTAAATAACCAATACTCTTCCACACCCTCCTAGCCTTGTAAACTGGTTCATGGTATTACACCTGCTAGTTTTCCTCCCCTAGCCCCTTATTTTTTCCTTGGTTTTTTTTCCTTTTTTTTTTTTTGTTTGTTTTGTTTCCAGTAGCACTCTATTGGGAATGGGACCTTGTGCTTTTCCTTCTCCCAGGTAATAGAGCTTGATTTCCTCAGCCTGCAGCTAAGTCCTGTAATACAGTTTATCTATTGCAGCATTCCTTTTCTCCATCAATCCCTGATGACTGGTATAGGCGGCACCACACAGTCTCAAGGGATTATTGCCTGCAAACAAAGACGGAAAAGCTATTAAAGAATGCAGGTTTAAAATAACATAAAACCATTGCGGTGGGTTAACCTTGGCTGAGCACCAGGTGCCTACCAAGTCGCTCTATCACTTCCCCCCACGCACCTCCCTCAACATCACAAGGGGGAAGAGAATAAGATAGAATCAGCCTGAGGTTTTATGACAAAGGCAGTTTAATAGGAAAAAGAAAGCAAGGCTGCATGCGCAAAGGAAAGCAAAAATGCAAATTTAATCTCTTCTTCCCATAGCAGGTGATGTCCAGCCTCTCCCAGGAAGCAGGGCTCTGATACACATAGCGGTTGCTCGAGGCACAGACATCTTTTGCCTTCTCTTTTCCTCCAGCTTTTATTACTGAGCTGATGCCATATGATATGGAATACCTCTGGACAGTTTGGGTCAGCTGTCCTGACTGCATCCCCTCCCAAGTCCTTGTCCACCCCATCCCCTTGGTGCTGTGCCAGCCCAGCTCAGCAGCAGTCACAACACTGGTGCTTTATCAACAGCCTCACAGCACAATAAGAGCTGCTATGGGGAACACCAACTCCATCTCAGCCAAACCCAATACAACCATTGATATGTCCAACTCATGGTGAACACTGGCTTCTTCAGACATCCCTGTTGGGTTCTTTTATCTGTCTGGTTTTCTTAGCCATCTTCCTCCACCTCTGTTCTCCTTCTAAGGACTCTGAATTTTTCCAGGTCTGGGGTTGTCCTCTGACACCTGTGGAATATCTTAGCCTTGACTTATTTTGAAGCTCTCTGATTCCTGCCTGTTAGGTGTCTATGCAGTCTCCAGAATCTGCTTCTCAAAGTCCTGAAAAGACCATTATTGACTATTAAGTCAACCACTCATGAGAAAAAAAGAGAAACAAAACTAGAAGTGACGAAGAAACATAAAATGATCTGCTGTAAATGAGACTACAGTGAATAATGATTATAAATATTTCCTTAAAGATAATTACGGGCCTCTTGCTAAAAAACCTCCTAGATCTCTATTGCTGCAAACTTTTTTTTTTGTAGTTTAAATGAAAATTGCACTTTTACGCTTACAATTTATAGGAGAAAGATCACTTGGGGTGTGTTTCATCCCATATCTTTTGTGAAGCTAAAGACTTTGACATTAAGATCAATGTTTCACAGGCTGCTGTGCTGGAAACAGCAGGATTGTTGAGGATGAGTGTGAA
This sequence comes from Todus mexicanus, assembly GCA_013389965.1. Classification (NCBI taxonomy): domain Eukaryota; kingdom Metazoa; phylum Chordata; class Aves; order Coraciiformes; family Todidae; genus Todus; species Todus mexicanus. Next base: position 33,663 of record WEIS01013568.1, on the reverse strand, counting down.
TTCGGTTTGATGTTCCTGTAGCAGCTCAGCAGACTGGAACTGCAAGATGGGCTCTGTAATTTGAAACTCCAGTAACGAGGAAGCTCTGTGTACAACAAGTGATTGTAAATCACCTTCTGTTTCCAATTAGGAATCAGCTAATGTTCAACTATTAATAAAATAGGCTTGAAACTAGTTTTATACTGTTTCATTTAGGCTCAAACAGCTGGTGTCAGTGATAGCAATTTTAAGCAAGATGGTGTTTGTCAAAGCTAGACAAGAGAAGCAGTTTTACATTAAAAACCTAATTATTCAATTCATTTCACACTCGGTAGAAGGTGAAAAGTGCTTCTCACTGTGTACACATTGAAAGGCTTACCTCGCTACAGTGGCTGGTACAGAATTACTGAGGGGTGATTGTCTAGAGGTGGAGCAAGCACCTTAGAGCCATGAGACCTGGGGTTTGTTCCTAGTTGCTTGAATATTGACTTGCTGAATGGTCAAGAAGAAGATGCTTAACTGTTTGGTGTCTTCAAAAGAAAACACGTAAGTGGCATTGTGGAGATTAAGTAATTGAGAAAGGTTAAGACTGAAAATATTTTGGAAATTACTGGCTAAGAATACAATCTTTTTAATAGTTCTTGCTGTAGGCTTTCAAAAAATAAATTTGCTGGCAACTTCAGCATTCAAAATAAGCATTTTGAATCAAACCTACTTTTAAGTCATGTCTACTGTCAGGCTTAAGAGGAGTTACTTTATATATTAGTGCTCACGGAGTTGTTTCCACTGAACTTTCTAGTCTGGTATTACTGTTGGTGCTGTTGTTCTGCTGTGGGAATGTTTCTGATGTGTTCCAATACAGCTATACTATGCACTTAGTCTCCCTTCACAATGGTGGCACCAGTTGTTATAGAAATATATCATTAGGACATTATTATTAAGCTGATATTCACAATAAATGAAAAGTTACTCTAGTGCTGCATCCTGTTCTGCTTACATTTCCAAAAAGTGTCATTAGAAATAAATTCTCTTTAAGCAGCTGTTCTGGATTGAGATTACAGGGTTTATTTTAAAGCAGATGGGTTTGCTACTTCCTTCCTTTTACAAACATCTTCATTTCTTCTTCAGGCTCTCAACTGGATATGAGTGGTTGAGTCCAACAATTTTTCATCCATCCTACTTACACTACTGGATAATTGACTGAGAATTTTTGTTTTGTGATTTTAGAATTACAATGCTTTTGTTTTGTTTTTTCATTTTTTGTGTTTTTTTTTTACTTTGCTTTATATTGAAATCGAAGTGTAGAATAGAGAAATCCTTTTTTTTTTTTTTTTTCACAAATATTTAAAGTGCAGTGGTAATTTCCTTTGCCTCCTCTTCTTCCTATTTGCCATCCACTCGCCCTTCTCCATGCATTTTCCTATTTGATACTGCAGTAGAAATACCAATTTTTGTTTACCAGTTTTTGTCTTAAAATCTTTTTGGCTAACAAATAAATTGGTAAATACTCTAAACAGCATAGTGTCTTTAGCATTTAAAAATCCACAACAACTACCTTTTTTTTTGAATACCACTGATTAATTTTCTTTCAGTTTGTCATTTTTTACAAACTCACCATTCTTAAGAAACATTTTCCTTTGTGACAGCTGCTAATACTGGTCTTCCATCAACTGAATACAGGATACAGACATTACATTCCCCTCCATGCTGACTACCTTAGAATGTGTTAAGTGTATGTGAGAGGACACAGAGCTTGAATTTTGGGCTCTGTACTGTGCAGTGGAAGTCTGATTCATGTGCTGGTACTACTTGTGGAAATGGCCAGGTCTGTCAGGTGAACTGGACAAGAATTGTTGAGGGATGTGAGAGAAAGGCTTCTTGCTTGAGTATTTATTTTCTTCTGAAGGTCTGAAGGGTGATGACACTGAAGTAACGAAGGAACCAAGTTTTAGTAGCACAGTGTTCATATAGAAGCAGGAAAAGGAACAAGCATTATCTTAATTTTCTATGTTCCTGTAAAAAAAAATAATCAATTTTCAGATCCTACGTGCCCAAGCATTTGTTTGTGTGATGGCAATATATGGAAAAGGTTCCTTACTGAGGCCTCAGAAGCCAGCTGGTAAAGCCTCAGGTGGGGACCAGGCCACTCTAGTTGGGAAGAGTCTGGCCTGCTGGGACATGGTACTGCTGTGGTCTCTTGGAGTAAATCATGGCTTGAATTTAACATTGGTTGGAATGCAGCAGCCAGGTAACAGTTGTGCAGATTTCTGGTATTAATTATTGTCCTGATGTGTACAACAATGACAAGCGAGGGTCTGGAGAAGCTCCTGTTCTCTTTCAGTTTGTGCACAAGTGTGTCCACCTCTCCAGCTACTATCTAGAGATATACACCAGCATTTTCCTGACATATTGGAACTGGCAGGATTTATCTGTGTCTTTCTTATCATGAATTTTCATCTTAATCTTTTCTCAGTCTTTGCATAGTAATCAGGCAATCATGGTGTCTTTGGAAAAGCGTTATTTTTGATGAGGTGCAAATGTCACTAACTATCCATCCTTGTGTCAAACAGAAACTGGCTGGCCTTACACTGCGTTTTTCTGCTGATCCAGCTAAGCGAGCAACTTATGTCCTACATGAAATGCAGACCAGTAGCTAGAGAAAAAACATACTATGCAAAAAATCAAAGGTGGAAAATAAATTTCCAGCATATTCCAAACCCCTTTTTATAAGTAAGTGCCCTATATTTCAAAACAGTTTTGCTTTTATTTTTTTGGCTCACGTACAAAAGCTAGGCAAAACCTGAATAATTCACCTCCCGCCTACTTTGACCAAAGACTAAATTGAGTAGTCATTGAACTGATTGACTAAAAAGAAGGTTTTGAGCACTGCAATTATCTGTAACTCCACTGTTATCTCAATACCAGTGGCTTTTAAAAAGTGATGTGACATCTTTATTCTGTGCCATCGGTGTTAATTGAGTATATGCTAATGCCAAAAAGTCTTCCCTCCCTCCTACAGTTCCAGTGTCAACAGTGCAGAATTACTGCAGCATCCTCTGGGCAGAGTTTAAAAAGCTTCTTGACCATAATAAGTAGGAAAAATTACTGGGTGAACCCCATTTATTCCTTCGGTGTCTGGGCAGTAAGTGCCCACAACCTGCGTTATCCTCGCTGTGACCCTGGTCTAAGGGATGTGGCTGTTGCGCTGCGACACTGCAGTGGGGCGGACCTGCCTTTGCCTCTGCTCCTAGCTAGCATGTGACAGTATTTGCAACACAAGACTTGACTCGCCAGGTTTTCAGCTCTTCCTGAGAGCATTAATCTTTCATTAAAATCAGTCAGAACAGAAAGCGCATAGCTGATCTCAGAGGAGAGCCCTCAGTTCCAGCAGCACCTAAGAGCAGGCGGAGAAGCCCATCGAATCAAATCAGAAATTCCTCCCTTCAACTTCTTTGAGTAACAGGCATCTTGAGCACCCTGGAAAGGATTTATTTGCCATATAAACACACTCATTCTTTCTTTTTGATGAACGATTCAGCTTTTCAGCTGAGAAAGCTGAGCTGTTAAGTTCTTGTAAGTCCCATTATAGTCTGTGGCCGATTGTTCTACAAAGACGGATCATGTGCTGCAGAACCACCAGCAGGCACTGTCTAAATTATGTCCATCCTTCTGACAGGCTCCCAAGTTAAGGACACATTCATGTGGTCTTTTAATGTTGGTCATCAAAAGATACTACTGGATTATCTATGCTGGATGTTTTAATTAGTGCATAAAAGTCTCAAAAGCCTTATAAAGTGGAGATGCTGAAACCTATTGGTAGTAAAGATTTGGTGTCATATTTAAGTACAGCACCAAGAGCTTTTCTTAAGCTGGGAGAGCTTCCTGAAATAGAATTAATTTGTCTCTAGGATTATTTATTGTTCATACAGCTGCTAGCTTAGACAATGAAAATGTACTTGTCAGACACATTTTTATTTTAATCAGTTTGTGGCTATACTCATTCTGTGAGTTTGATGCATTTACCTGAAGTCTGTGTCCTGTCGTTTCCCCAATACAGTTAGGACTGATCACTAGGAATGCTGGAATTCTAGCTTTCCTAGAAAACTTCAGTGGGCTTAGGTTTGCCATCTGTGTTTTTCTCCATATTTAATCTGGCATGTTCCTTTAATCTGTGTAACCAATATCATACGCGGGTATCCAGCATAAATAAGGGATCTGACCCTGTGAGATGACTAGCTCTGCACAAAAAATCTTCTGTCTTTGAGAGCCAAGTGTTCAGTGGCCTTCCAGACTTTCATAATCTTGCTTTTCTATGGTCAAAACTAAGACCACTTCATGTCTGTCCATTCACTGACTTTAAAAGATCTTTGGCCGGGATGACCATAGGAACGGAGCAAGTTGAGAAAGGGTCTGGGTGTACAACTAACTGCCCAGAGCTCGGAGTGACTTCATTTTTGGTTATGATGTATCTCATTTGACTTGAATTGCAAGAAGAGGCTCTAAACCTGAGCATTACTGACTGTACATGGGGGACAGTTTACCCACTCAGATGCTGAGGGATCCTGAAACTGGCTGAACATAAAGTTCACAGGAGGTGATGAGGGGTACTCCGAGTGAGTTAAAACCCCTGATGCTGACGGTGGAGTTGACTAAGAACAAAACACGGTTTCAATTGAGCTAAACACCTTTATTTTCGAACCTGCTCGATTGCATCAGCTGGTTATAAGAGCGTTTAATGCAAGAGCTGTCAGCAGGTATGACTGCTTAAAACTTGACTCTAATTCATGAGTAATGCTCATCAGTGCATTAAAGAAAGATTTGTCAAAGCTTCCAGGCAGCATCAATATGTAAGCGATCCCCTTGAAATATAGACGAGGTCAATGGAAGGGATGGCACTCTTTTTTTAACTCTGGGGATGTATCCTACACAAAAAGTGATGCTCTTGTTTTTAGGTTTTATAAAATACATCTCCATTTGTAAACAGACTGTCAGCTCCATATCTGGGTTGTCCCTACAGTGTATTCTTTTCAATCTGCCTGGAAATGTGTCGTTCCTGAGCTGATCCACATTGCTGGGACACCAACTTCGAAGCTTTTTTCATTCAGCAGGCTGCTTTGGCTCTTAATGACATTAAGAGGTAGGGATGAGGCAGCAGGGACATTGTTGGAGAAGAAAATTTGTTTCTCTGAGTGTTGCTCTTTGTTACAAGGTGTCACCAAGGCTGGCCTGGCCACTAGATGAGTAATAGATGCTCTCTGTTAACCCCTCTCCCTTCCCAAAGGAGAATAGAAAGGGAATAAGGGAGAGAGACTTATGCATTAAAAAAACCCAAAAAACCCCCCAAAAACCCCCAAAAAAACAGCTTTAGTGAAAATAATAACAATACTAAAATGGAATATATACAAATGTACACAAAACCAATATAAAATCCAGCCCCTGCTGGCAATTACATCACCACTGGTGCTGTGGAGCAGGCAAAGGGGAAGCCCCAAACTGGACTCAGCAGCAGACAGTAACCAGATTCAGAAGCTGAATTCTGGAACTGGATTCAGGAATGCAGGGACTGGGATCGAAGGCAGAATGGACAGAGTCCTCGTCAGATGCTAGCCATTGAAGAAGATCTTAACCCTCATGATCTCTCAGCTTTATACTGACTATGACCTCTATGGGATGGAATACTTCATGGGTCATTTTAGGGTCACCTGTCCTGTTCGCTCTTCCCCACAGGTGCAGCCTCTTACTTTCTGCACCCCCAGCATGGCACACAAGATCTAGCAGTGATCTTGTTCTGCGCACCAACCCTTAGTAGTGACTCTAAACATTGAGCGTTATTCTTGATAGAAGCAGGCTCTGTCTGCAGGAATCTGCCGTTAACTTCAGAAAGTGCTGTTAGTTAGAAGAGGCTGAGCTGAAAAGTAAAATCACTGAACAGAATTAGTTCTATCCTAGCTCAAACCAGGACAGGTGTGCTCTACTTGCTTGGTGCTAGAAAGATACTTGGCATCTACATATCTCTTGCAGCTTGATGTAGCCTAGCAAAACTCAGCTGCGAAGAAGTTTAAATTGCTGCCTTTGTTCCCATGCTCGGCACGTACATAATAAAAATATTCCAAGTCTCCTTATGGCAGGACAGAATCATTACTTTTAACACACAGGGACAAAAGGTGCTTTCCTACTATTTCAGTCTGACATCTTTGCTCTAGTCTTATGAAAATTGTTTTCAATCCTGAGTTGACCTCCCAGTAAAGCATTCCTCTTTCTTGTGGGCCAAGAGACTTTGGGAAGTATGCAGAGTATGGAGGATGTGCATTTTTATGTGAATTACTTGCTTGGATTTCAAGTTATTATTAAGCCTTGCCAGTGAAAATGCAAACAAAACCATGTCTCCAGGGAATGGGGAATAGACATTGCTGCACATTGTAATCAGCCTCTCTTGAAGATTCATTTAATATCTTGTGTATTTTTTTTTTTATGAAATGCATTATTCATGTAACAAGATTCACAGAGAGAAATAGCTGAATTGTAATTTCTGGGAAGATTCTTATTCTGAGAGATGGCGTTTTCATTATTTAAATCAATGCAGTAGGTCTTGCCTGCATGACGGAGGCATGAAGTGAAGGGAAAAGCCTGTAGATGGGGCACTGAGCCAGTTAGTTACTGCCTCTGAAGGGAAATAAAGCAAGCCATCCAGTAATTTAAGCCCTTTTTGGGTCAGTATGTAGCCATTTGAGACATCATTACACTTTGTAGGGTTGTGGGTTTTTTTCCTCTGTGGTAGAAGAATTTTAAGAAAATAGTAATCAACTAACACTTACTCAGTGGAAAAGTTTCCTCTCTTATAAAAATACTGCTTGCGAGCTGCTTTCCCCACTGCTGTTTCCTAATGAGTCCTCTCTTGGTTCTCCATTGAGTTCATCTAGCCAGCCATGTGAAAGGATATTTCCTTTCTTTTCAGGGCCTACAAGAAAAATTCCACATGTTTATATTGCAATTATCTCTTATTTACCTAACCTTATGTAAACTACTGTACTTAATTAACACAGGCTCAGCCTCTGTTATATTTAAGACCTTACTCCACCAGCAGTCCCACTGGGATCAGTTGGGCTGTTCAGAGATAATAAAACACAAATAACACCAGCAGAATTTAAGCTCAACTTAATAATATTACAGTGGTACAGATTGTAAGTGCTTAAGCAACACTGTGTGCTGTGCATCTCTTGCAGCAGAGTTGATGGCAAGCTTATTTTTAAAAACGTATATTTAGGAATTTAATTGGTGCATATAGCCATTTAATTATGCTAATGAAGCAAAAAATGGGATGTTACAGCTGAATTTGAGAGGATTCACAAGGAGAGGGATTTTCCTTATTTTGACTGTTCTCCTCCATCCCCATAATACCATCCTATAGGCAAATGTGTCCCCTTCAGTCTTCCTCTTGCCCTCCCTTTCCTAGATCATATCTCTCAGGCCTTTAAATGAGCAGCTGACAGCAGCTCACTGATGTCAGCGAGACCCAAAAGCAACCTCTGAGCAGCAGTGGTCTGGTACTGCTGAGACAAAGCCAAACCTGCAGAGGAAGCCTGAAAGGGAGCCTAAAGTACCCCCCGTGCATTTTGACCAGAGGTGGGTTGCTGGCATTAATGTCTTTCTGCTTTTCTCCTTGTCTGTTTGCCCAAGTTTGTCCACTACCTCCAATGGTGAGTCATGGAGACTACATCTGCCACCCGCGGCCGTGCGAGCGTTACAACCACGGGACAGTGGTGGAGTTCTACTGTGATCCTGGCTACACCCTCACCAACGACTACAAGTACATCACCTGCCAGTACGGAGAGTGGTTCCCCTCCTACCAAGTATACTGTGTCAAAACAGGTAAGGGAACAGTAACGGCTTTACTCAGATCCTCTTATAATCTCTCTTTTTTTAGAGCAAATTTGTTGGTCTGTAGTGCCTGGTGAACCTCATCTGTTTCATGGTTAAGTGCTGAATGTCGATTTTAAGATACTATTAAATACAGTACATTTTCAAGATCCTGAATGTTCCGAAACCATTTCAACTGTTAGCTCTTCAAATGTATTTTTTTAACATCTTCTGAATACATAGGATATATTTATATATTTAGTATAAAGCTAAGGTCATGTTTGCATGTGTAAAAAAGAGTCAAGCGGAAAAAGCAAGGTCTGGGCCCTGTGGCAGCTTAATGTTGAGGTTCGTCTTGGTATATGGCATTGGGTTCATGTGCGGTTTTACAACATATGTATAAAAGATGTCTTGTCCTAACTGTCACTTCTGCATATTGTTGAAGTATTAATACAAAATAACAACAGTAATAACACACAACTCTTGTATTGACTTTTTGTTACAGAACAAACCTGGCCAAATACACAGGAGACCCTCCTGACTACATGGAAAATAGTGGCATTTACCGCTACCAGCGTTTTATTAGTATTGCTACTGGTTATTTTAGCCAGGATGTTCCAGACAAAATTTAAGACACATTTCCTTCCAAGGTTTGTACTGTTTTCTTTCTTTTTTTTTAAATTTTATTTTAATTTGAATTAGACTGAGGGCCTTGATTCAGTTTCCCCACTCAGAGCTCTGTGCTAAGGACATGGAACAGCTCACGAGCCTTGCAGATAACCTCATTCTTCTGCTCTGAGTAGAAGTCTCAACCACCAGTGTGGAAGAGCACCCCCAAGTCCCCACAGTAGTCCTTTCTGCAACTAAGATAAAAGGCAAAGTTTGCCAGATTCACTTTGGGAGTAATTACAGCTCTGCTACTGAGAATTGCTGCAGAAGCATGTAAAAATAGCTGACAATATTTTTAAATACTCATTTTCAGGTGCTGGGGGAATTAATTTTTTAACTACCGTAGACTTAGTAATGTAAAGAAAGAATTTCTTTATTTCTCTATGGACAAATTTATATTAAAAGTTTGCTTTCCCTTCATGAGTATTATTTTCACTGTAATTCATAAACATCTCCTACACCTTCCTTTATTTCCTTAAAATACCATGCAGCTATGAGCATTTGTCATTGATTCCCACAGTATTCCTCATGAGACAGGTAGGTGGGTATTAGCATTGTTATTATCCCCTTACGACTGGAAAAACAAATGCAGGCATGCTGAGTTTTAGGCAAAGCTAGTAGCAGGGTTTATATTCATTTCTAGTTTTCAGCCTGCTCATTTTGCTATGGACCTTGACTGTGACACTTCTCCTCTCCTGCGCTCGTGTCTTTATTTGACCATATACAGAAAGTAGAGGTGAAAAAGCTGTATGGCAGTAAATATGTCCCTGTGCCCATGCAGAAAGGACTTGGTGAACTTAATGTTAAATGTTTGTTCAGCCTGGAGAAGTGCAAGCTTAGAGAGGAGACCTTATGACCATGTACCAGTACATAAAGGGTAGCTACCAAGAAGATAGAGACCTCCTTTCTACAAGGAGTCATAGGGAAAAGCCAAGGGGGAATGGGTACAAGTTACTCCTGGGGAGATTCCAATTGGACTCCAGAAGAAAATGTTTCACCATGAGAACAATCTGCCAGTGGAATAATCTCCCCAGAGAAGTGGTGGATTCCCCTACACTAGACAGTTTTAAGACTCATCTTGACAGGGTGCTGGGCCAGCTCATTTAAACTATATTTTTTTTACCTTGAAAGGTTGGACTAGATGATCCTTGAGGTCCCTTCAACCTGGTATTCTATGATTCTATGAAGTACGTGTACACGAAAGTATACAGATTCTAGAAGTAATGTGTAAATTAGTATGTATGTATATGCATATATACAGTATATGTGGATAGTGTACATATACATATTATAATGGGGAAGATCTCTGTGGTAATGGGTTGCACTACAGACATCTTTATAGCTTGCACTTGGCTAGCTCATTGAAATGTCTTTCTGTCCTCTCCTTTTCAGATGTTTCTGTGTCCCAAAGGTACCTGGGACCAATTCCCTCCTGCTGGGACTATACTATGATTTAATTGGCTACAAAACAGAGACTTTAGGGTTTAATAGACCTTCCTAATTAACAGAAATGTTTTCCTTAAAAAAGAAAATGGCTTAGTACTAGTTAAGGAAGCCTCCGTCCTTTGAAAGTAAGACCTGAAGGAGGCCACACATTGGCCACCAAAGCCAATCTGTTATCTAGTAGTAGTCATCTGAGTGCCTGTTTACATAGACTGCAAACACTTTTGTGCTCTAGCACACATCTTTCAAGGGGTTCAGATGATTGCGACTGGCAAACTACATCTGCGATCTTATATCCATGATACCTACTGTGCATTGCACAGCAAATGGTGCTCCTTATCTCTTCCAAGCACCTGTTTTCCTTCCCTTCTCAAAATTGTTCTTCTCGTTACTGGTTTCATTTTTCCAATTGTTACAGATTTCACCTGTCAACTTGAACAGAGTTTTACAAATCCATGGAGCAAACATTTCTGTGAATGTTAATAACCCTGTAGCTTCATTTTGCATCACTAGAAAGTGCTGTGTTTACTCAAGTTCAGCGGTTTCTCTGAGGTGCTTCTGACATGCTCCTGCTTTCTGTGATATCTCGTCTGTGTTTGACGTAGAGGCAACCAGGAGGGCTCCATGGGTGACCCCGACTTTGTGGTGGTGGATGGCGTTCCTGTCATGCTGCCTTCCTACGATGAAGCTGTAAGCAGCGGTTTGAATGCTCTGGCACCCGGATACTCAGCTACCACAGACCAGGGGCATATTTTGCAGACAGAAGATCAGAATCCTCCTGCTTACCCTGGTCCCAGGGTTACAGACACACTGCCTAACGAATTTGAGGCCTGTGACAGGAGGTCAGGCTCCTCTGAACTGCTCCAAAGTTTGTACCCGTCCCCGGCATGCCAAGCAGCAGCGCTTCCCGGTTCAGATCGAACTGACATATCCTGTAGTGCTGCCAGGGAGGCTGCGTCCACAAGTCCGCGGATCGATATTGCAGATGGTGAGTCTTGCATAGGTGCAATAGGTGAGTCCATAAACAGGTGCCATCATTTGTTTCTATAGTCAGAGTAGGAATAAACTCAGCTGACTTGCTCATGCTTCCTCCATGTTTTTGTCCACATCTTAATTTGGACATTTTTTAAACCATGCTACTCCATGGTCATAGAGCTTTGTGTCTGCGATATGTCCATGCTAGGTGTGGTGCATGGGCGTTGAATCTCAGGCCAGAACATTCCTGTCCAGACCCCACAACTGCAGTCTCATCAACAGGGATGTGAGCAAGGACCTGTGCACAGCAGCAAAGGCAATCATCATCTTGCCTATGTTGGTCTCTTCATCTGCTCCTTAACTCCTATGCTTGTAACTCCGTCACATGCCATTGCTTTTACAGCAAAGAACAGGATTTTCTCCTTAAAATGTAAAGAAAGCAAATCATGTTTCCATATTCAGCCCAAATTAGTGGCCTTTATTAACAAACTCCCCATATCTGTGCATATAGCAAACGGTTCGTCCGAGGCTGTCCTCATTAAGCTGTGGGAGCCACAGCATTAGGGGAACATACCCATAGGACCACGTATGAGAAGGGAGACTGTCATATATTATTGTGTACATTTAAATTGCACACGAGCATGCATTACTATTGTTTCATTGGGATCTAGTGAAGCTCTATGGTGTGCTGCTCAGCGTGGTAAGGAAACTAGATACTTCAGAAGCATTTAGGAGTGGCTCTGATCCTGCTCTCCACAGTCATTGAGAATCACTAGGCAAAAGGCTGAAGCCCAATATTCTAGATTCAGTATGGGTGAAGGTATGAGTGGAGGAAGCCTTCCTGCTTCAGAGTATTTGAGCCAACTATTAATGGTATCACAAGAGGAAGAGGACAGCTAGAAGGAGGAGGGAAAAATGGTGATAATGCCTGTAAAATTCCTTGCCTACCTGAATGCTGTTTCGGTGATTTGTGTAGTAGAAAGAATGTTTGCATTTATGTTTTTATGGGCCTAACTTGTTTTAGAAAATCTGGGTAGTTTTAGTAGGTTAATTTTCATGTAGGTGTTAGAGTATAAGTGGGTCTAGAACTGGTGATACTGTTTGTCTTGAAGAGATTTTCACATCTATCTATATTTTTGTAGAGTTGCTAATACCAACAATCTGCAAAAGTATAAAGGGAATTTATGATCAGCAGTCAACATTATTTCCTTTTTCCCCCTAGAGATTCCTTTGATGGAAGAAGACCCTTAGCCTGCACTGAGATGTGTCTCCGTCACATTGCACTGTTGGGTGACATGAATCGTGAGGATTTAGAGATAGAAAAGACTATCTGTGGATTTGGGGAGGGTATTTTCCTACTTAGCAATCTTCTTCCACGCGATGATGTCACCAGATTGGGTGACAACTTAATCCACAGCGGAGATAACAGCATCAGCATTTGGAACAGCAGCAGTTTTATGAATGAATCCTGGGGATTTGATGAGAGCAGATGTAGAAAAAGAACTGTGGCTTTTTAGAAATGGAATGTATATCTGCGTCGCAGAAAGTCATATGGTTCTGTAAGAAATGCTATTGATACTAACTGCCTCACAAAAGCATGTCAAAGTATGTAAATTTGCTTATAAAGACTGCTTTAAATGATCTATGGACCTCTAGTTTATGAAGAATCCTTACAAGTTTAAAAAAACACTAGTACTGAAACAGAAAGAAAAAAAAAAAAAAGAGGAAAGATCCTCTTTGGCTTTCCTATGATAACCAGGAAGCTTTTGATTTAGTTGTTGGTGATTTTGTTTCAGACCATGTCTGCAGAAAATACTACAGAAATGATGGGATTCATATGTACTTTGATGTATGATAGCAAATATATATAAATATATATATTTAAAAACTCTTAAAGAGAAAGAAAAGGAAAGACTCCTAGGTCACATAATGATCTGGAGGTTTTTTTTAAAGGTAAGGCAAAATTTATATCATATACAATATTCAAGGTAAAGTCTCGATATTTGTATTTATGCAAGACTTCTGTGACTACATTGCATTTGATAAATCCTGCTATAATATGAGAGATCTAGAAAATGTTAAAATTATGAAATATGTGCTTAAGAAATGTTGAACTGCTCTGCTTCAGCCTTTCTTAAGCTCTTAAAAATACATATACTAGAGTAATCTACAGTCATAGCCCAGAGCACTGCCTTGTCCCTGTACATTGTGGTAGTATTCTGAGCCATTATTGTAGAGTACTTAAAAAAAAATAAAGTTCAGTTTCAGCTCTTTTGACTTATCTGACTGTGTGCAGCTCGCCTTTTTTTCCCTTCCTCACTTCTTTCACAAGTTCGCTCCTGAAGGCTGAGATCCCAGCAAGACACCTGCCCTGTGGCATTTTCAGGTTTATCCTCATTATCCAGCTGCAAATGGAGAAAGTGGTTTTGGTTAAGCTGAGCTCATGGAAAGGGTGCAGCAGTGGCACAGCTTGGCACAACTTCTGTAGATGCTACACAGCTTCTGTAGAGGCTTTTCTCTCCTCTGCATGCTATGGCAGAGCATTGTGCTAAAGCCCGTGTAAATGGTTCACTTTTGTGGTGTTACAGGCTATTCATTATTCATCGGGAAGCTTCCTGGCTGTTTCATGTACTTATTGAAAGCCAAGCAGATTTTCTTGTCTTTTTTTTTTTTTTTTTCTCCTTTGGTATTGCGCAAATGAAACATATGTTAAATTGGCAGCGTTTGAAGGAAGAGCTCGCCGTATATTAATGGCAGAGATTGCCATCATGTGGGCTAATCCAGAACAAAGGGGAAAATGAGACTGAGTTCTCCTTGGATGAACAAAATGAACCAATGATATCTCTGTTGCCCTAAACAGAGGATTGCTACAAGTTGTTCTGTTAATTTTTCACAATCGTTTAATCATATGTTTGTGTTGTGGCATCTAGTGGCCTAGCTTATGAGTCAAGCTAGTAGAATGATAGATGTGCTGCAACCGTTCCAGAAAGTGTTTATTAGCATCCTGTCAGCAACTGTATATGATGGTAAGAAGGAAATGGAGACAAAAAACTGTGTAATGGAGAGGCAATAATTACAGCAATCTCAATTATTCTGGGATATCGTTGATGAGAACAGAGTGATTGGTATTGAAAGATAAAATATACATAAGGTTTGCACTGTTTTCTGCTGAAGCTGTCTCAGTTGCAATCGTATCTTCAGGTTTATCCCAGAGCTGTGTTTATTGGGTATTAGTCCTTTCTTTGCCACCCCTTCCTTTTTAGGTCTCATGCTTTCCAGTAGTGTTTACACTACCACGTGAAGTTCAGGATTGTCACCTCATCAAACAAGACAAGAGTGCTCTGATGCCAACCTTGAACTGAAGCACATCTCAAGCCTACAGTCAGTTAAGTAATTTTGGTTTCATAATGTCATTGAAAAGTATTGAATTTACTTTAGATGCCCTATAAAATATTATGAAATCTATCATTGTTGGCCTTTTTAACAGCTTGTGAAATTTCATTCCTTATTAAATTTCTGGACTTCCATTTATTAATTTTTATTATGAAAGCTTCTGATTAATATTTGGAGCTTCACAGTTTTACAAATTTGCACTGCTATGTGTGTCGTATTGCAGTCATTTTGTTAAGGGAGCCAGACAGGGTAACTTAAGAAATGCAAATTTCTAGCTTATTAGACCATTTCTATTCTTAAAAGTGCAGAACTGCAAATACACTAGAAAACATTGATTTATTAATATTGCTTGATAGTCCTTTGATAGCACTACACAAATAGAACTTGGAAAGGTAAAAGACAGGTTCTTACCATTTTTTGTTTGTGATGTATAAGACATCCTGAAAGGGTGTTTTGGGAGGATTACTTCTGTGGTTAAGTTTGAGGGGTTTGCATGCTTGAATATTTGAGGGGAAAGAGAGGACTGTTTCTGCTGCTTTTTTTTTTTCTTCCACATGGGGTTTGAATTCTCATGAGAGATCTGTCTGCCCCCAGATGCTCACATAAGCCCTCACCCTCAAGCTGATGCCCTGGGCTGGGGTCTGCCCCCAGATGTCCCCCCAGCCTGTCCAGTTCCCTGGCCACCCTACCAGCCTGGAAAATCTTGGAACTCTCTGATCTAAGTCCTCAGGTCAACCTCAAGAACTCCCTGAGCCCCAGCAGCCAAACCTTCTGGAGGGCAGATGCGGATAAGCACAGAGCTGGTAAGATCATGACAGTATGTTTGCCGTGCAAATGAAACCAGATGGGAGGATGAGCACATCTTATGAAGATCATAAGCTGCTTTTGCTTGTGCCAACTCAATGTGAATAAAAACAAACCCAGGAAAGCCTTTGTTGGGCTTTCCATCACTGAAAGCCCTTGTTGAGAAGCAGCATATTAGTGAAGACGGACAACCTGTGTGCTTTCAGCAGAAGGAGGAAAGGGTGCGTACTGAGAACTCTAGGAAAGGAAAACAAGAACTAGCTTCACCCTGACAATATTGCTAGAAATGAGAAAGGAGAGGGAGAAATGAGCAATGTGCCAGCCTTTAACACTGACTTATGAACAAGGGCGTGACCTGCAGAGTGCTGGGGGAAGGATGGGAATCCGAGGTCTCTCAGCAGCTCTGTGGGGAGTGAATCACAACCTGAGCATGAGTCAACAGGACCTGGCTGTTGTGAAAATGTTAAATGTCAATACGAGGATCTTTACCCAGAACTATAATTTATAAAATGCATGAAGCAATCCTTCAGCTTCACTCAGCACTAGGAAGGTCTCTGCTAGAGCAGTGTGTCACATGTTGAGCAATTTTTTTTCCTCCTTCAAGGAAAATGTGAAGTAGCTGGAGGGAAGCCAAGCAGAGAGAACCACAAATTATTAGAAGTTTGGAAGAGCCTGTCCTCACAGTTCACATTAGAGATCATGTAGTGTTCAGTGTGAACAACAGAAGACCAAAGAGGACACAGAAATCTGGAGTTCTAGAAGAAGCATATTTATGAGAGATTTTTAAAGATGGTCACAAATAAATAAGGGCCAGGAAAACACTGGAGCGAGATGCACTATATGAGCTTTGGGGCCCATTCTCATTCTGTTTCTGTGCAATTCCCAGCTTGTGAGAACTAAACTTGGCTGATGCATGGTTTTCCCCATATAGACTAATTCCAAACCAACAGTACAGGGCAAACTGGTCAACAGTCATCAAAATCACACCCACAAATAATCTCTGTTCCACGAACAGAAGCTTTTCATGTAGTGTGGGCTGAACTCCAGTAAAATCCTGTGAATTAAACCCTGTTGCATTAAAGTCACATTGATTTCAGAATTTTGTTATTTGACAAATGCAAATTTGGGATTTCCTGCTGTTGGTGTCTGTCTTGGGCAGTTAAATGAATGCAGCCCTTCTAATAGTCCCTGCACATTAGGTGATGTAAATCCTCTCTGCAATTACCTGAAGACACCTAGTGAGTTCAAGAAAAAAACAGCAGCTCAGGCACTGGAGCGCAGAGAATATTGTCATGTTTATGCAGAAGTTGCTTCTCATGCCCCAAAAGCTATTTATTCCTCTCTGCGCTGTGCTGCAGGTGGTAGCACACAGCTTCCCACATCAGCTGTCAGAGGAGGAGTAGCACCACTGAGAGAAGCAGATCTCAAGCTCCTGTTCTTGGTCCCCCATGATTCCCAGGGGGGACTTGAGCAGGGAGAACTAGAAAGCAAGTAAACATCTGCCCCAGACCCAGGAGCATCTCCCATTGTCAAGGGCATGTCCAGTCCCACTGATACGGTTCCCAAAGGAACTGTGCTATGGGAGAGGGGAGGCACTATGGTGGAAGGGAGATAGGCGTTTCTTTGCCTATCACTCTCCCAGGCCAGTGTGCGCAGCCAGAATAGATAAAAAACCCCTTTTTCCTCAGAATAATGTATATAAATTCTTCCATGCATTATGGACTTCTCTTGACACTACCATTATATAGTAGCATACAGCCTATTCTTCCAGCTTTGAGTTTTCCAGGACAGTAAGATAAAGATATGTTATTTAACAACAGCAACAAGGGCATTATCCTGAGATTAAATTACTTGCTGTCCAGGTGTCAGAGACGACTTTTAGTAGTTCCCATAGACCCCATACAGAAATTGGACAGATAAGGCTGACTGGGATTCTCGAGGCAACTTTGTTCAGCAAGGCAAAGGGACTGTCTTGCAGGGCAGGGGATGCTGTTGCCTGGGGGCACTTTGTAACCCAGGAAAACTGGATTCACCTGATAAAATATATTACACAGAAACTTGGAGAAGGAAGTAAAGACACTTAAATTTCAATAAAGTCCTGGGGACATGGGTAAATTCCCCATGTTTCCCATGAGATAAGAACAGGAGGAGCTGTTTTCTTTATACAACTGGTTCAAAAGAAAGTCAAGAGGCAGGGAGGGAAAATAAGCTTCCTGCTTTGGGGGTCCAGCAGCTCTTTTCCATCACCTCTGCATTTAAGTGGTCAGATTGATTCTGACTGAAGTAAGGGCCTTGGTTTTGGTTTTGGATCCACGTTTTTACATTTTACTGTGTTTTCCATCTGTTTCCCCTCTGTTTATCCTTGTACTTGCTTTCTCTTCCTCCTGTTGTTGGGGGTTTTTTTGTAACTAATACTGTTGTTCCAGTTTCATCCTGACACCTCGGTCATGCTGGGAAGCGAAACAAGTTGCTTAATCGCAGTGCAGTGCCCAGCAGACACATCGTCTCTCTCATAAGAGGTTGCTCTTATTTGGTTTCCTCATTTGCGTTCTCAGCAGAGAGGAGAAAAAGGGACATGGAGCTCCTCACTCTGCTGACAAATGGTCCATGAAAATGGTTAGAGAGGGACGCTGAGGGGAGCCACATTGCTACACACGTGATGTATCTATATGCCTCGGTACCAAGCCTGTCAGCTCACAGTCTTTCATCGGCCCAGAATTCACAAGTGCACATGAATGCTCCTGTACTAGCACAGTAGCCAGGATTTTTAAGAATTAGCCAATACTTCAGGGTGTTTCAAGGTAAGACATTTTAAAGAGACCCTCCTTTCTGAAACTGGTGAGCTCACAGCTTCAGAAAATGGGCACTGATATGGTCCAGTTAGGGAGCACAGCGTGCACAGCAGGTCACTTCATCTGGCCGCTTCCTCACGCTCCAGTATGAATTTCTTGTCCCCAGGATAACTGCTTGAACTAAAGAGTTTCCAGTTGCTGAGCTGTTCCCATGTGGGGTTTTTTTAATCTTTTTTTTTCTTTTTTTTAACCTAATTAGGCTAGATTTATTTTTAACGCTCCTTGTTACCATCCGCTTCTGACTTCCATCCATCTACTGCTGAGTACATGCTGCTCTTGCCAAAGCAAGTGTCTTTCAGCAGCCACCTCAAGCCCCCTGGAACTCTATCACCCTGCGGGAGGTCGCTCTTGCCACCATTGTCCCTTCTATTAATTCCATGGCAGCACATGCTGTTCGTTTGCCTTATTCAGTACTCTCCTGTTAATAACTGTGCAACCGGTTGTTATTTCTTTCATAACCATTAACGTAGCTGCCTCTTGTTGATAATTCAGGGTTAATTACATACTAAAAAGTTTAGCAGAACAATTTAGCTTTGCTTAGCCTGCTCATTGATGAAGACTATAAATGCCTGCAGTCTATCACTGATACAAGACATTGCTGGAGTTTGGTATAATTGGCTTTTACTCAAGTGCTGCAGCAAAAATGAGGGTTAGTCCGACTGGCAAAGTCAGCTGCTTTGTTTCCCTTGGATTTTGGGCAGCCACTTGGAAGGAGCACTGCCCCAATAACTTACCAGGTTCACTTATGTTTCCATTCACATTGCAGCTGTGTGCAGCCTAGAGACAGCTACAGAACCACTGAAGCCCAGCATTAAAAACGACAACATGGCAGCTGCAAAGAGTCCAGCATTTCAATTAGGCTTATGGAGCTGGGCGGATCTATCACAAATCTTACTGGAGATGATCAAACTTAGTACAAGAAGACTTAGGTGACCATATTCTCTCTGTTTTATCAAAAAAGTGGTGGACAAATTGCCAAGAAGCATCATTAAAGGTAATAATGCCTCTCCAGTCTGTTTTCTTCGGTCTGGCAGTCTCCTGTTCCCTGAAATTTTTAATCTAGGAGCTGTTACAGACAGAGGGCTCTGGATATGTCAGGGGAGTTGGAACTAGATATTCTGTAAGGTACCTTCCAACCCAAACCATTCTATGATTCTATGATATGTGCACTTCTCTTGGGTTCCAATGAAAAGGATGGGAACGGGGACCCCTTTCAGCAGCCAGCTCTTTCTAGCTGTGCAGTCGGGAGTGCCCACCTCCAGAAGCAGAGTAAAGCCAATGTGCTCCCATCCAATGGAAGGGATGCATGACACTCCTTTAGAGCAAAACTGGACTCTGGAAACTCCACCCAGCTCTCTGACTTCTCTTGCGTTACGCTATTTGCAGGGAATTGAAGCTGGCAGGGTGTATTGTGGTACTCTGCATTCATTTAAGTCTTCACAACATAGGGCTGTGCCACAGGTCATTGGCAGCCTCTGGCTGCTCCAGGCACTGAAAAGAAAGGGAAAGCAGGACAGCATCCCTCTTGGACACTTTTAAAATCCAACACAGTGCTGCCTTCATCTTTGGATGCCAAAGAATCATTGTATTAAATTATGAGCGAGGAAGTGATTAATTGTTCCCTGACCTTCAGTTTCTTCATTGAGTCTGTGTCACCAAACCATATTTTATGTCACTAGGAGACAGTAGATGTAAATCAACTATCTGCCTGCTCTAGAATATCTAACAAGGGAGGAAATTACTTCCATCCGTTAACACAGACAGATTTTCTTGAGAGGATTTTCTGCCTTCCAAATTCAGTTTTAAAATGCAATTTCATCCTCACAGGCCTGTTGGTTTCCAGCACAAGGGGCATTGCCTCAGTTTGTTTGCAGCACTGCCAAGTACAACAACCTGTCATTCTCTTTCATTTTCAAAATGTTGTGGGTTTTTTTCACTACATAATTTAAAATCTATAAATAATTTATTAAAAAAATCCTGACACCCGAGATAAATCTAGATTTTGGAGTTTCTACAGAAGGAAAGGTGGTGGGTATCCTTTCTAAAGGAATTAAATGATAATTTAATTAGTGCAAAAGACAACTGAACCCCATGCACTTTATTTCTGTGGTCCAAGACTGAAGACTAAGTAAGTAGAAAGGGGTTTTTTCCCAAATAATCAGCAAGAAATGAGAGTGGGCCTTGAGTCTCTGAGAGCACCCATGTTTTCAGCACATAACATCTGCACATCCTGTAGCCACATCTGTGGATGACATGAGAACTGGCATACCAATGCTTTTGCATGCAGTGGGGAGAGAAGTGCTGTCCTCCTCTGTGCCATCTTGCGCTGCCCATGTTGCCGCTCCTGCTTGCTTGGGGACACTGGGTGCTGCAGCCTCCACTGAACCTGGTATATTTATAGTCTGTGGCAAAATGGGCCTCTCCTTGTGGCACTGCTTTGTGATGTCTTTTCCTTGGCTTGTCCTCTTCAGTTTTGGTATCAGCAGCATTCAGTGCTATCAGATCATTGTATCAGCAAGTTCTTCAGGCCCAGCTGTATGAGGTAGAGAGTATTTTCAATTCAAAACAGCACCAAAGCGAATTCCACTGAAAACTATACAAATTTTTAAAACCTTAAACAAAGAAATCAAGCTCAGAATTAGCCTCATTGTTCTGTTGTCTCTGTGCATTCATTTTTCTGTTCAGATTTATTCAGGAAGGATGGCAAGCTCACAACAGGGCAGCCAAATCTCATGTTCAGAAGGAAGGGAAAACCAGCATGTAAACCAGAAATATATGAGCCCGTGATTGCACTGAAATCTCAAAGCTTAATGCAAGATGTGTTCCTAAGTGCTTTTGCTGGGAAGAAACAGCCTCTTCCATGCAATTACATATTTAAGCTCTGCGGAAAAGATTTGTTTACTGAGCAAGAAAGGCAGGCGGTTGGTCAGAGAGGGTCCTGTGTAATCATCCCAGGCTGCAACACAAATACAACAGTCTGAAGACCTTTGACATTTAATGAATGTTTTTCTCTTTTACAGAGTGAAGAGAGTCTGGATCTTAAAAGGAAAATGAACTGAGGCTTTAATTGATGAGGGCACGGAGAAAGAAATGAAGAAAGACTATGGAGAGCAGACAGTATACGCCAAAAGCTTCCAGGGAAACTGATGCCAAGCAGATTGCAATGGATTTTAAATTCCAAATGTAGATGGACTCACGTGCTGAAGCCAAACACAACTGTTTTTATATAATTCTGAGAAGGTAGGAAATGAAAAAAAAAATCAGAAGCACAGATTTTTGATAACTGGGAAATGCTCTACCTGAGCAGCTGCTTTACCCCTTGGCATGGTCATAGATAATTGGTTCTGCTCTCTTAAAACCAGCAGCTGCTCACTGCTGAAGGCTGCTTATGGATTTGCACTGTATACACTAGTGCCAGAGACAAGTTTATGCTGTTGTAGCACATCCCTACTTGGCCTTGACCTGCACAGCTCCATCATTACAGATACTGGTACACTGGATGGTAAAACCAGTAGCAGATGACTAGACACAGAAGTGTCTCAAATATAGGAAGAAAACGAAAAATATCAGCAATCTGTGGGGTCACTGAAAATCGCAAGCGTGCTATTTTCAGGCAAACGTGATTTGTGAGGTGATGGTTGCTTACAGGCAGTGAGTCACAGAAAGCTCAGCTTTCTGCAGCATCTCTCTCTTTTCCTTAGGCAGTGTTTTCCAATGGCAGGAGCAGGTGTAGATAAGAGCAGTGTTTTAGGGCTTGTGCTGATAGCACAGAATGAGCAGAAGCTGCTGTCAAGTCAAAACAAGTAGGAAAAATACAGGGAGAGGCCGTAAAAAAGTGAAACACATTTCATGTCTGAAACATTGGGCTCTCAGAAGTGGATGAAGCCAGAAGCGAAGTGACATCCCACACCAAGCGCTTTCTCCAGTTACTCCTGTCCAGCAGCTGCTTTCGGCACAAAAGCAGCACAAACAGCACTGGTTGGAGCTTGGTAACCAAGTGTGGTGGAATAAGATGCAGCACAACCGCTGTATTTTTCTATTCTGTCAGGTGAGCCCTCAATCAATGTGGTTACTTGCTGTGGGGCAGGAGGCCAAGTGGCAGGTCGCCTCTCCAGAGGTTGAGGTGGCAGGGTGGTGCCAGGAAGCAAGGCCTCCAGCACAGCTCCGTGACGAGCAGGTCCCGAGCTCTGCACCATTCTGGGGCCTTTCCTGCCCTGGGTGTAGGTCCCAGGGGCAGCAGCAGCAGAGGGGCTGCCAGCCTGCCTGGGAGCTCACATGGCCACCTAGCAGCCCTTCCTCTTGAATCCAAGTAGAAAGAACTTCCTCCTGCTTCTTGGTAAAAATGTGATCTAGTATTGAGACTTCAGATGATTATTCAGATACCTGCAGGCATCTTTCCATGTGAAAAAAACCTTAAGGACATTTCCCTAGGATATTACATGCTTTGCTAATAAACCACTTTGGAGATCCTTAAAAGAATAATGTTCCTGGGACTGCAGGAAATGCTGAGCTGGTTTTATGCTCTGCTCACTCCTGATGTTTTTGAGTGACACAACATGACATGTTGCAATTCATCTGTCATTTTCACATTTGGAGAAGTGGTCAGAATGGAGCAATCCAACCATCCCAGCTGAATACGCCGCGGTTAACTGGCAGATGTCTCGAATGCAACAGGAGTCACGAAGCTTTCGTGACTTTTAAACCTCAGTTGCATGCAGAACCTTGGTATATTGTCAGCTTGTACAATTTTCAGTTTCACGGGACATTTCTTTTGTTGATACCAGTAGCTTTCGTTTTACCTTTACCTTCCCTTTTTGTTAACATTGCAGGAATTACTTCTTGGGGCTCTCCCCTGTCTTACTGTGTGTGCCCGGGGCCGTTCTATGGGCAGAGACCTGAGCTTGCACGAGTGCGCGCGTACGTACATCCAAATGCCAAAGAATTCAATTAACATGAAAGCTGTCAGAGGCCATTTTACTACAGCCCCAATGCTTGGAAGGTATTTCAGTTACTATTAAACCAGGTTTCAGCTCCAGACAGCTTTTCTTTACAGAATACATGGAACAGCTGCCTGGCCAGCGGGTGCTGCCTGAACAAAGGTCTCCTTCTACTGCAAGTGGCCTCGAGGGGAAGCTGCTGCTGCTGCATTTGGCTAGCCTGGCAGCAGGACTCAAAATAGGTATTTGCCCTGCACAGCTGTGGAGGTCAGACAATCCAGGGCTGTATTTTACATATTTTATTTCATTTTTAAGTGTGGGAGTACATTTTTTTTCTTACAACCTATTCAGACCTTGGAGAGAAGCAGAGCAGACTGACTCGGTTCCTCAGACACTATCCTTTTGCATATTTCACCTTGTTTTGAATAATCCAAAGCAGGGTAAGCACAGTTCTGAGCTTTTTTTTTTTTCCCCCGAGACCAGACCACATTAATTTCAACAGACAAAACTTTGTTTTCGACCTGCGTTAAGATGAAAATATCTGCACTTTCAAGCTAAAATGTCATGTGTTGAATGATTCTTATGTCGAGACTGCCTGAACAGCTTCATCAGTTGATCAGACTTTGCTCAGTTAGACCTTCCTGATCGTGGTTTTCTCTTCTTTGCTCCAATTAACAGTCATATTTGTAATTGAACTTGGTGGTAGTCAAGGCTATAAAGGAATATAAATGCAAAAACCTGCCTCTCCAAAGTCTTTGGTCTCACTGCAAATGAAGCTCACAGAAGCACATTCAGATCAGAATCAATGCTACCTAAACCAGGAAAAAAACCACCTACAGAGGTTCATTTTGGAACCTTCTATATGCATAAAGGGAGAATAATTATCTTTGTACATGTAGAAACTTACCCTTCCTTATTCTATCCATTTTGTGGACAAACTGTTGAGTTCATTGCTTTGATAAATGCTTTATAAAACACCTTAATAAATCCCCAAACACTCAACCTAACCCACACTGGCTTTTATTTTTTTCCAAAGCTGAAGGTTTATTAAGAAGATCACAGAATTTTCTGATGTTTGTTGTTAAATCCAGGTGGGGAAAAAAAAATCAATTCTTGGTATTTAATATGATAATTGTAACTGAGGCTACAAGGTAAAGGAACTTAATGTCATTACCTATGCAAGATATGAAAATGCATGTCTCCAGAAATAATGACCTTACTACAGCATTAATCTTGTGTGGCTGGAAGCCGGCTTTAGCAGACGCCTGTGGGAAATCGTCGTGTGTTTCACCTGCCTATAGTACATCATAGGTGAGCCCAGAGGTACAATAAGATACACATTTGGTAAGCGTCTTACATGTAAGAAATCACTAATTTAATGCATTAATCACTAGAGGGCAATTATAGACCTTAATTTAGAAGGTATTAGTCATTTGCTGTAGATAACCTTCAGCGGCTGTTAGAATTTCATAGTCTTGAGTTCATTACAACTGGTAAATGTCGTCTGCGCAACCAGCACACACAAGAGCCTGTTCTTTGGCTGGAAGCGCATTTTTGCATTATTAAATCCACTCCATTAAATACAAGAGGGAGCACCTGCTTCGGTCTTATTTCAATAAAGATTATATCCTAGCTGCTTTTTAATGGGGCTTATAAAGATTGCACATTATTAATGTATTTTATTAGCATGTTCAAAATGGAGTGGGATACACTGGAAATATTACAAGCACATCAGTGGAAGACATAGCTGGTGATAAACCGTGGCAATAAACAGCCTGTTAACCTGATGCAGTCTTTATCAAAATATGAGATAAACGAATACTTGTTACAAAAAATCTGTTAAAGCATTTACTGACCCTTCATAAATGAACCTTCATATATGGTATTTTCTTGACATTAGTAATGTGCTTAAAATTAAGTATCTTAGTGCTTAATTTCAAGAAGCTACATACATGTAGGACAGTGTACAATTCTGTACGTAATTGTTCCTGACTTTTGGTGGTCTCATTTATAGTGGAGAGGACATCTTTCCTTTTTCCCCTCTTTTCTAATCCCTTAAGGTGCCTGCCGAGTCCCTAGCTCGCTATGCGTACGTGACTTGTGGAAGACAACGGAGAAGCAAGAAACACGTCTCTGCTTAACACTGATACCTTGGCTGAAAGGCAACTTTTGTTTTCGCTTCCGTCATTTTGTGCAAGTGACAGAAGAGCACAAGATGGTTGTGTAGGTGTGCCTTTTGCCATCAAAACACAACATACTGATCTGCATCATTTGGAATGCCATTACTTCCTCTCTGCAAGCAGGCACTGACAGATGTCAGCACAGTGCCACAGAAAGTACAGCTGCATTAACAGACAACTTACCTGTTTCTTTCCTCTCTGAGTTACACAAGCATAGTAGCTGAAAGTATTGGCATCTTTTCTAGAGTTCTGTGAGTTATGCATTTTAACTTTGGAGGCTTTTAATAACTGAACCAAAAAGGTTTAATCCAGAAGCAAGCCTGCAGTTGTAATAGTAGTGTGAGGGTATCGTTCACTGATAAAGTCAAGACACCAAGCCAAAAAATGTTCCAGGTTGGATTTTCAACCGTAACTTGGCAAGAGCTTTTGTAAAAAACTCTTCTGTAAATTTGTGACCACGTATTAGCAGCAGATGACTGTACAACAAGCAGCAACTTGTTCAACCTTGCTACGGCCATGAAAGGACAGGAGTCCTGGTTACCTGCTGCTTCAGCTTCTTCTAAAGTTTTTATTCACGTTTTGAAACTGGCTTAGCTGGCACCTAAACTGTCACTGGGTTCTAAGCCTTGCTTCAGGAACTTCAATATAAAACATCTCAGCTTTTTATGTATACGGGCAAACAGTTAGAGGCCCAAGCTAACAGCATCCACAAAAACCTGTGTGTTTCCCACCAGCATCAACAACAGGATTATAAGTTAAGTATCCACATCAGACACACACTGAGATATGTAAATGGGGGGCAAACATGTCTAAATCCTGATGCAGGTTCTTACCGACACCACCTGGAAACAGGTGCTGTGGTGGTAGGCTCAGTAAAAATGAGACACTGCACAGACTTACTGTCTTTCCCTATTAATTGCAGTTGAGAGTAGTTCTGAAAATATTCAGAACTTCAGGTATCCAGTTCCACCTATTCAACTACAAGTAAGAGAGAGCAGCAGACCAAACAGAAGATTATATACATGAGCATAAGTATCACAACCATTTCCTCATACTGTAAACAAAACAACAGGTCCCTCCAGATACTTCTGTAATACTCCACATGACCTGACAGCATTCTGCAGGACTTTTTTCCTAAACTGCTTTATTTGGCTTTGTCCAATTCCCTGTGTTTTGTTTAAATACAGTATTCAAAATTTAGCAAAATTACTTCAGACACATAGGCCCTGTTTTCAGTGGCCTTAGAATTAATGTTTCAGGGCCTGAGTGTGTTGCAATCTCTCACTCTATTTAATGTAAGTAGAATGTATCACAGGCAACCAGAAAGGTACATTGGTACTATTAAAATACCTATATATGCAATCACATATAAGTACTTAATTTAGGATTTATGTAGAAGTATCAGTAATTAAAGGTATAAACCCCAGATTAGCCTGAAGACTGGGACTTTGGTGTCATCTCTGGCCCAATGGATTCCATACAAAGCAGAACAGCTTAAGAAGGAAAAAGTAAGATTTCCTATCTAGGTATCCTCATGCTTTGGTTGGACATCAGGGGACAGTTGCAGAGTTCAGGTCCTACTAGAAAAAGAAAGGCCCTAGAAGGAGCAATTTAACCATTAAGTGGAGGGATAGAAGGTTCTACAACTTGCTGGGACTTGCGAGCAAGAGTTGCCTTAGGCATTTAATTTCAAAAGAGGTTGAGAGTTGTGTAACCCCAACAGAGCAGAGCCTCATTTTATTTAATAGGTAAATCTTAAGACATGACCCTCAGTTCTGCATTTTCAGAGGTCCAGATTAAGTCATGCTTTTGGTTAACATGACATAGATCAAATGCTTCAGGCACTTGTGTCTCCCACAGAATGTTACTAAACCTCGCTCACTGCTGTGGATATGGCCAGGCAGCATTGTGCTCAAGAACCAGTCCAGAAGCAGCCACTTTTTCAAACAGCATCAATTTCCATAAATTGTATTTAAATGCAAAACTGAAAATTTAAATTACTCTTTTTTAAAAAAATTAAAAATTATTCTGTCCTCTCTTTTACTCCCCCTTTTTATTCCTGGATTCCTCTTTAAGAATTACGGCAACAGGCAAATGAATCACTTCAGCTACAGGCCCATCATTCAATCTTAGCTTCCTTAGAAAGCCTAAGCATTCTACTTAAGTATAAGGTAATGTAGAAAATGGAAAATAATGACCATCAGAAACAGCGCAAGAATGTAAGTAGCTGATCCAGTTAGCCTGGGTCAGATTAAGCACACACCAGAGGTCAACCACATTGGAGATAAAAGACGTAGATGAGCTGGCTCTTTCCACCTGCAAAAGACCAGAAGAAACAGCTCAACCACCAAGCACCCAGAAAACACAAAATTTTACATTGCTCTAGACTGAAACGAGTCGGTGTGATCATCTTCTACAGATTAAAATGCATACATGGAGCAAAGCCCGTAGAAGCCCTGCACCCCAGCTGTGCCCCTCAGCCTGGTTCCCCTTTACCCAACCCCTTATCATAGAATCCCTTAACCATTTAGATTGGAAAAAACCCTTTAATAACATCAAGTCCAAGCATTAACCTAGCACTGCCAGCTCACCACTGAACCATGTCCCTCAGCACCACATCTCCACGGCTTTCAAATACCTGCAGGGATGGTGATGACTGACTGACGGACTGCACCACCTCCCTGGGCAGCCTGTTCCTGGGCTTTACAACCCTTCCGGGGAAGAAAACCTTCCTCCTATCCAATCTAAACCTCCCCTGCTGCAACTTGAGACTGTTTCCTCTCGCCCTATCCCTTATTACTTGGGAGAACAGACCGACCCGCCCCTCGCTCCAACTTTTCAGGTAGGTGTAGAGAGCGATCAGGTCTCCCCTGAGCCTCCTTTTCCCCAGGTTAAACATCCCCCGTTCCCTCAGCCCCTCCTCACACCTCTCGCTCTCCACACCCTCCCCAGCCCCGCTGCCCCTCGGCGCCCTCAGCTGCGAGGCCGCGGCTGGGGCAGGCCCCTCCCGCGGGGCTGTGCCCGGGGCCGGCCTCTGCCTGACACCGCCCAGCTCCGGACGGGCTCTGGAGAGGGAGGAGGCGAGAGGAGGGCCGAGCGGGGCCGGGAGGGGCTGGGGATCCTTCCCCGGGTCTTCCCCGGGGTGTCTGTTCGCAGCCGGACAGGCTTTTGGTAGCCTGCGGTTGTCCGAGCGTGGAGCTGCTCCTTCCTTCCCTTCCCACCCTCTGCCTCTCCTCTCCGAGCTGCTAAGAAATCGGAGGCGTTGTCCACCCCGAGGAGAATATTCTTCTTTTTACAGGTAGTATGTTCTTCCCCTCCCCTCCTCTCCTCCCTCCCCCCCACCTCCAAAGCGGACATGGATTGCAACACTCATTTTATGGGGGAAAAAAATAGATTCATTAATCGACTGATTTTTCTCCTCCACCACCAAGTTGATCACAGAATCATTGAGGTTGGGAAAGACCCTTGGGATCATCGAGTCCAACCGTCAACCCTACTCTGCAGAGTTCACCCCTAAACCAGATCCCCCAACACTGTGTCTAAACGCCCTTTAAACACATCCAGTGATGGTGAATCTACCACCTCCGTGGGCAGCCCATTCCAGTATCCAGTATTAAGAGCCAACTCAAAATTATTTTGACCTAAAACCTATTTCATAAACATTTAGAAGGTATCCCTTCAACATCTCCATTCTAAAGAAGAGTGGAGCAGGTTTCTAGCTTCACTTAAATGCTAGTTAGTTAGCATCTAATCTAGCTGCCTTGCCTGGGTATTTTGATGTAGGCATGCTTCTAGCTCAGACCCTGCCCAAAACACAGCTGTCTCTCTTTTGTACTATATTTTTGTTCTTTTTAGAATCATGGAATCAATAAGATTGGAAAGGACCTCTAAGATCATCAACCCTCTACCCAACACCTCCATGGCCACTAGACCATGCCCCTTGGTCACTGCACTTTTGAAGCTTGTTATCTTTTGAATGTTTTTTTTAACAATTAAAAAAAAAAAAAAAAGGCAAAAACCCATACTTGCAATAGGAGACATTTATTTTGTTTTCAGTTGTTCTGTCTGGCTTCACATATTATAGTTCCTTAACAAATACCGTGCCCAGACTGGGCCCCAGGTGTGGCAACCATGCCATGTCCCTTCCCGCTCACCATTTAGTCACCTTCAGCTTCCGAACCATTACTGCTGTATTATGCCTGGCCACTATTTCACAGGCGTGATAGTGCTGATATAAAAAGGTTAGCTTTGCAGGCAGGGCTGTACAGAGCTCTGCTGACGACCCTGAGAGTTACAGGCTGAATGCTGCTTCCTCAAGAATTTCTGTCCCGTCTGTGAAAGCTGGCCTCCTGTAAGTTAAAAACTCATCTGTTATTCTTAAGAGCCGTTTCTTATTATCACTTTGATCTTTTCCAGGTGAGAGTTTTAATCCTGGCTGCTTCTAATTATCCTGCAAGCACAAAAAAAATAATAATTTTTAAAAAAAAAAAAATTGTCCCTTGGTTAAATCCACTTTGTGAAAAACACAGTCCGAAATGATGGCTAAGAGAGGCCCTGTGAAGAAAAGTGTGTTTACACTGCACAGCTTTTTATAAGCACAAATGCACATATTATGACAACTTAGAGCCCGGACAAAAGGCTGGAACATTATTTTTCTTTCAGTAAGAAGATTTGATCTAATCAGATAACAGCAGCAATACAAATTTCCACAATAGCTGTTGACCTTTATGTGGCCAGTCTAAAAACAAAGGCTTACTATTTGTGATACCTCTTTCAAGATCTCTGTAATGGCCTAGATAAATATTACAATCAAAACTCCTTGTCGGTAGATTTTCTGTTAGATTAAAAGAAAAAGGGTGCCCTTTGAAGGTCTTTGTTTCGGTTTTTTTCTGAGAAATTTTACCACGCGCCAAATATAAATAGTCCTTCACAGTCAGTTTGTATCACTAGGCTCTAGGAACGATGCCTGTAATTGTTGTTGTGAGTGAAGAAAACACTAATGATATTAGGGTAATAGATGAAAATATTTCAGTTGTTCTGCACCTTCTCCAAGAAGTAGGAATGACTCTCAATTCCCTACTGAGTTGTGACATGTGAATATACAGGGAAAACTGAACAGTTAGACTCTTTCATTTGGAAGCCAGGAATGGGTTCAAGAATTGAAGAAGGAGACTGAAGCACATTTGTCTATTCAGGCAAATTTCAGTATATTTTAAGCAGCCAAATCCCCAAAATCTGACCCAAACGGCCATTCCTTCAGTCATAAACCCACATGGCACCACCATTGCTTCTGCTGCTCCCAGTGTATGTAAAACCGTTCAACAGGAGCACCTGAGGGTGAGGAGCCTTGCACAGCAGTTGCAGGTGTTGTGGAGATCAATATGAAGAAGACAGACACAAGTAGGCCTCTTTGGAGGAGCCTGCATGGAACACTTCTAGCAGAGCTGCAGCTTTGGGTCTAGAGTGGGGCATACTAGCCATGGACATTTTCTTTCAAACTTTAGCCAAGGAAAGGAGAGGTCTTTGATATTATGACCCAGTTAGACCATTAAAGGAAGTGGAAGACCTGAGTACCTAGCCTTCCGCAGTCTGAGAAGCTTCACTCTGGTTCTCTCTCAAGGAAACTGCTTTAACCATGAGGCTATAAGCACGTAACTTTGGTAACAGTACCTTGCATCTCTCCTGCAAAAGCTTGGCCGTACAAGCAAGAATGCAAGAGCTATGAGGATTTTTAGCTGAGCAGGGCTTGGAAGAATTATTTTGGCATAGAACATTGCTTGCTTGTTTTAGGTTGTTTAATCCAAAATGCTAGTTTAGCTAAAATCCATAACCAGACTTCATCTTCAGAGACCAGTATTAAGTAGAGAAGTAGCACCTGATGCTACTCCCCTCCACTTCCCCTTGTCAGGACATGCCTCTGGCATAATGTTGTGTCTAATCAGTATTCCCCTTGTCTTGCAGAAGTGGAGAACTATAGTTAATACCTTAGTTCTTTTAGTATCTCCTTCCACTTTGAGGGATCAGTTTCCAAAGTTACAGCCTCTAGCCTCAGTAGCTTTGACCGATTCTCTGAAAACTTGAAAGTCACAGGTAACCAGCCCAACTGTTCTAGATACTTTAGAGGAAGCCTCAGCCCCTGACATAAATAACAGAGACAATTTTCCATCATTAGCAGTGGGATTTGCTTATTATACTCTTTTTTTTTTCCCTCTAGGGTTTTTGTTGTTGGTGGTGGTGGTTTTGTGTGATGGTTGTCTTTTTTTCAAATCTGCTTCACTCTGTTTAGGTGTTTCCACAGAAGGGTCAATGCAATCCAAGTAAGACAGGAGCTGCACTAGCCATGTACCAGGGATTGTACATGGGTTGCATTAGGTTTGTGAGTGCTTTCTAGTCTTCGTTCTGAGATTTTGATTAGGGGTTACTTTTCTGACTGGGCATCTAACATCCAAAACTCCCCAGGCAGGTAACTTAAGTTTCACCTTTACATCCAGACTAAATGGCAATGTAGAAAGAGGACAGATGCAGTAGGTCATACTAATGTAGGAGTTAAAGCCCTTTTATATGCTGGTGCACTTGGTCCGTGCCTACGCCAAAGTACAGTGAAATGAGAAAGGGACTGAAGAAAAGGTGGTGGAGATGGGAACTGAGATCATTCATCGGCATCTCAAATCTCAGGTCAGGAGCAGAGTCTCA
>WEIS01013566.1:212-18971 GCA_013389965.1 Todus mexicanus | reverse complement strand
ATACATCCTCTGAAGCCATTAGGAGTGTTACTACTGACTCATTTGAAGAGTCTAATTTAGCCAGCTGAATTATCTGACTCATCTTAGCAGGCTCATCTCAGCAGGCTCTTCTAATGTTGCCCTTTGGAGGAGCTTGTCTCTGTACAGAGAGCTTGGGGAGACTAACCTAAGGGACATGCCCAGCGTTCTGTGAATATTGCCCTTTCTTTCCTCCTTGATAAAGACGGAGATGGTAATAATTGCCTGCCTCTGCATTTGATGTGTGAATCAGTTGATGTAAGAGCAATTTAACTACAGGAATGCTAATATATCTATTCCATTTGCCAGAGTGTAAAAAGAGCCTTGTTGAAAGATTGGAAGGATTAATTGGAGGAAGGCTTGCTGACCATTAAAAAGCTAGTTTTTTCAAGAATATCAATTAATATAGTGGCTTTAGTGTTGTCTGACTACCCTGGCAAAGAAACAGTGGTTAAAGGAAGTCCAGTTAATTAGGATTTGAAGAGACCAATGTGAAGATAGACCAAAAAAACCCTAATAAATATTGAACAAAGGAAGTTAAACTGTAGTAATACAGCTTCAATGAACGAGGGAGTGTGCCGACTTTTTCTATCTGTGATTTATGGTCACCGACTGGTTATGTAGGTACTCAAGGGGTTTATGAAGCATCAAAAATGTTTGAAGAAGCACATAAATTTTTCTAGAATACATTCAAGGCACAGCAATGTTTGTGAGGTCAGATACAGCCTCTGAAGCTGAGTTATATATTCTATACATTAATATATTATATATTCTATATAGTCTATTCTGCTAAGGTAGATTTTTTTGCTGCCCCTTTATGATAACTGAATAGGGCAGGAGGAGGGGCACAAATATTTCTTTTCTAGAATAGAATTGCCACTTTGGGAAACAAGTGAGAAATATGGAGAAGAAAGGGTTAGAGATGGGAAGGAAAATATGACAATTGGCTCATTTCTGATATGTCCGATGGTGTCAAAGACAGCTGAGGGTGGAGTACTGGTTGGAAAGACATCACCTGCCAGAAGAGGTGAAGGAAGGGATTAGGAAGGGTCTGGGATCTCCAAAGGTTGACTGTAAGTACTGCATTTAATGTGTGTAGGGTTGAAAGCACTGGTTTTTGATAAACTAAAACTAAAGCAAGGATATATTTTACCAAAAAAATGATGTCACTGGGAGGAGAAAGAGCATGAAGGAGGGAATGAGAATAGATAAAAGGAAAACAGGCAACAGGTTGGGATGGTGACAGTAAACAAAGAAGTAGGGGGTAGATAAAGTGCGAGTTACTGAAGGAAGAAACTGCTGGTTATATTATTTCTGATATGGAGAGGTATCAGTGAAATCTTGTGTGGAGAGCAAAGTGGAGATAAGGGCTTAAGAAATGACCTGCCTCCAGGAGCGTGTGATATAATTCACGCGAATGAATCTCAGGAGGCTTCACCAGAGAAGTAAAATGAGGATAAGCAAGGATAAGAGAAGAATTAAACTCAGAGCTGTAGAAGGAAACTCTTGTGGAAACATATTTAAATTAATGCTGTGACAGTCATGCTGGGGCTGCCTTGTTCTCCAAGACCTCCATGAATGACACTTGTCAGGCCTATGCTCTGAGCAGTGCCAAGGATCAGATCCAACTCTCATGGCTGAGGCCATTGGACTGCTCCTCTTGGTTTGAGGTGCAGCATCATGACTCGTTGCAAGCATTTCTTTCAGGTTTTCAAAACACTGGAGTCATGTGGATATTCAGCAGACATGGACCTTATTTTACCTGAAGCCAGGCAAGTTTGGCTCAGATAGGCCAGATGATCAAAACTATGAATGTCCCCTATTTGCCATTCACCCTGAAGCTGTGTTGAATTGTTTCTGATTGTCTGGACAGCCTGCTTCACTAGAGCATGCTCAAGGATAGCCAAGCCCATTTTCAGATGCAAACAGTAAAAAATACACTTCTAAAACACAGAAGAAGACTACTGTGACTCAGATTGTAGCAGTCTAAAGGCTGTTTTGCCAATTTGCCAATTCATGTGCTGACTCTGGCAAAATATGCGTCTTCCATTAACTAACTTTATTACAGTCTATTCCAACCTTGAAATCTGTTTAGAATCTCAGCACCATGGTTGCCCAACTTCCAAAAGTGTACCAGGCACGCACAACAGTCTTTGTCAAGACAGTACAGCTTTTGTAAAGGCATTGCTGCACACAGACTTGAATGGGATGTTACTCATCTCTTTAAATGAGGTTGTCTCTGTTGGCTGGGTTCCTGTTACAGTCACTGGAGATCTGGGCAATACAGCCATAAAGCGTTAGTCAGTTTATTTTAGGATAAACATCCACATTTAGGTCAGATGAGTCATGCCCTAGGTACTGACTAGTTCTCCATAAACACAGTTGAAGCCCAGGTATCTGCCTCAAAGTTAAAAACTTTTAGTTTAGAAATTTGAGGTTAAAAACCAGCATCCCACTGTTGAGTCCATGCCACATGCCGCATAATAAGGGAGAGTAAAGTGACACATGGGGAACAGAGTGATAACTCAGGTCTTGGGATGTTCACATAAACCTCCAGAAGGAAGGAGGAACTCACCATAATACAAATGGTCTGAGAGCAAAATTTCAGTGCTGAGGTCACCACAAACTTATCAGCCACCTCCTCTGTAACCAAGTCATTGTCTTTCTGCACCTCTTTCTCTCACATGGACAGAATAACATTCCACCTCCTGGACTGCTCTCTCACCTACACAGACAGCAAGATCCTACTGCGTCTTACAGGGCTTAGCACATGCAATCCTGTATTTTGTTTCAAATTTCTAGTTGCAACTGTGATATCAGTAAATAATGGAGAAGCTACGACAGGTAATCAAGTGAGCTTTTAGTCCCAAGAGTGATTGCCCTTTTAACTAACAATAGTATGTTTTCATATTTGATTTCTTTCTTTTTCATGTGTGTTATTGTTGTTGCCACTGAAAATAAGTGATTGATTTCAACATGTCTTCTCTTGTTTAAAAACCAGAGGCTTAATCCTTGCTCTTTCCAGAGTAACCCTAAAGGGTATGTAGTAAATATTTAAAATGGATAATTGAAGGAGGAAGGAAAAAAATCATGTCACTGAGGGATAGTAAGAATTTTAT
Organism: Todus mexicanus; assembly: GCA_013389965.1. NCBI lineage: Eukaryota > Metazoa > Chordata > Aves > Coraciiformes > Todidae > Todus > Todus mexicanus. Next base: position 15,834 of record WEIS01013566.1, on the reverse strand, counting down.
TTCAGGGTAGTGACAGCTTCTGTTGTCTGTGCCATCAAATAACTGAACTTAGGAGGACTGCTGCATGCAAATGAAGTCACATGAAATACAGGTGTCCACATCATGTGCATCATCTTCATCAGAGTGGCAGATAGGTCCTGTCAGCACAGAGGCCAAGTGGTGGATCCTAAGTGCTCCCCTGTTAGAGGTGGTCCCATGAGGACATGGTTAAGGCTGCTAAATGGCACAATGCGGAAAGTCTTGCATTGCACCTTCCTGCACTGTCTGAATTTTGGAGTGGATTTCCTCCCTTGGCGCTGTCAGGCCAGTATGCTCCTCCAGTGATGGGATTTATTTTATCTCTGTTTTAAATCACAAGAGAGAGGAATTGAATGCTGATTAGATGAATAAGCTGTCACCATCCTACGAGGCAGCTACTCCACATGTCTTGAAATTAAGTGCTGGGCCTGAGCACTGGCTGCAGCAGAGAAGCGTGGCACCAGCCTGGCAGGAGAGAGCATCCTTCCAGAGCTGTTGCTTTTCACCTTCTCAGGAAAAAGGCAGGAGTTCGGCTGTGGTTTCCCTGTGTGCTCCTGGTTGCTGGGAGAGCCACTTCTCATCTATATCCTGTTTGGTTTTCTTGTTGTTTTTTTGTTCGTTTATTTGGTTTGGCTTTGTGGAATTTTTTCTGTTGTTTTTGTCTGTTGGGGTTTTTTTGGGGGGGTGGGGAGGTTGTTTGGTTGTTTTTTTGTTTGGTTGTAGTTTTTTGTTATTTGTGGTTTTTTGTTGTTTGTTTGTTTTTTGTTTTTCCAGGAAACTGAGGAAAGTAAGTTCAGTATTTTATTCACCTTTCATTGGGAATTTGGCAGAGCAAGGAACTTGCCCTGGCTCTCCAAAAGCGTGCTAGCACCCTGGCCATGGACCGTCCTTACTTATCACAAGGATCACCTCAAACTTGTGATTATCCTCAGAACTACATCAATACCTACCCTGATGCAAAGAGCTTGTGATTTTGTCCTCTCAGCTTTTTTTTTTTTCCCCCTGAAATCCTGTTGACTCCCTGTCACAGGCCATGACTTTCCACATGCCTGAAAGCTCAATGAGACAAAAAATAACAAAGTCCTTTGAGTAACAAAAGGCCAATGTAACTCAGCAGTGATTCCTCCCAGTGCAGAATATGAAGTACATGTTTGAATTACTTTTTTGATCTGGTAATGGTGTAAATCAATAGTGAGCTACAAAGTGACGGTGATTTTATTAAAACAAACAAAAAAAATTGATTAATCTAAAAAAATGGAACACATGCCTGAGGAGGATCTTCCTAATTTTCACTAATCTAAATGTCTTTTGTCCTCTAATCGTACTGAAAAAACATGCCTAAATCTAAAACCATTTTTGATACTTATGAATGGCTGAAATAAAAATTACTTTTACTAACAAGTGATTATGCAATATTAAAATGCCGTTATCACATTTATCTGTTTACCAGCTGGAGTTCTAATTGAAATTTGTTCAGAACTCATAATAGCATTAGGTCATGTTATGCTTACAGCATTAAGCAATGATTACATCTGTGGTTTTTGTTTTTAATTAGCTTTTTTTCAGTTATCTGGGAGAGATAGAACCTCTCAAGATCGTAATTCACTTTTGATTACAATGGAAAGAGAACAAACTGAGTCATCTTACAGAAAAATGCGTGACTATATAATTTACGTTTCTGGCTCTGGGAGTGTTAAATCTGACTGTATTTTGATTTCCCGTCACTCATCAGTTATGTTAATTGGGTTTTGATGGCAATGAGATGCTGGCGTTTGCACACTCAGGGATCTAAAATTACCTAAAAAAATAGAGATGAGCATGTATTGTGTCTTACTTTTCTGGTGGCAGGGCAGATGCATTGCTTTTAATGCAAAGTACTGAAAAACAGACCACTTTGTATCAGCTGTGCAGCTGAACGTAGCCAGAGGTGAATTTTAAAGAGGGTCTCAGATGTAGCCATAGTTCTGATTCAGAGAAGTATTTCAGTGTGTGCTTTCATCATTCACTAAGCCTAGAAACAGACACACATGATTACTCACCTGCTTTAGGTTAAACATCTTGCTGAGTCTCATCCTATGGAAAGGGCAAGCTGCAAGCCCACAGGGGGTACTTCATGTGCCCTCCTCAGTGGGTAATCGACACTAACAGCTCATTAGTAATAAACTGACTCAAGTGGTTCCCCCGACTAGGAGAAGTGCCCCTGCTGCCCTCTTTCTTCAAATTCTTTCTGAGCTTGATGTAAATACCCATGCTTGAGAGAATAGATGAGTAACTCCCATGAGCCAAACCAGGGAATAATCAGCCTTAATCCACTGGAATGAGTGACTGCTGAGACATGGTGAGCAGCCCTGCTCACCTTTCTGGTGCCACTGGGAGCCTGGAAAACATCCATGGCCCAGCAAAGCTCCCACCTTCACACACGCTTGCCACGCTGTGCCGCATCTGTGCTCTCGAACAACACACAGGGAGAAAAGAAAACCTGAGCATGGCCAGCCATGGGAATCTGGTGGTGTTGTTTGCCTGCCAAGTGCTTATGAAGATGAATTAGATGAGGTTGGTAGACGGCAGCAACAGAAAAAGAGTAAGGTTTCTAACACACTTATGGAATTGTGAGACATGCACACTGGCAACAGTAAGAAACCAAGCCTGATGACCTTACATGATAGTGATTGGTATCCCTAGAAGGGTTACAAGAGTTGTTTAAATTGTGGAAAACAGGCTCAGGAGGGATCTTGAGATGTAACACAATCCACTTCCCCTCTGCCCCCCCCCACCCCCGACCCGATGAATCAAGGGGTGAATTGCCCATAAGATACATTGTCTGTAATTCTGTAATTCTCTTGCTCGGCTCGGCTCAGAGCCATAGGAGTTCAGCAATATTCCCATGTCCAGCTGGAAAAACAACTTTCAGCAACTGAGACAGGAATTGTAGAAAATTCAGAGTGGAGTAGCAAGAATGATCTAACGTGTAAAATACATCTGTAGCATCCGGTCACTGCAGATGAATATAACCGGGTAATATGACATACAGCTGAAAATACATAGGCTGGGATTCAAAGTATGTGACTTGATTTCTCCCCTATATACGAGAAAATTATCTTCTCCTTCATTATGCCTCAGTGTGTCCAAGCAGCTCCTTCTCTGAGCCACTGCTCCAATGGCTCAGTCCTTTCTGATCTTTAATGATTGTTTCTGGGAAGACAGGGAGATGCTTTTTTCACATTGCTAAATGAGCATGTGGTACCCTTGCCAGGGTATGTCTATCACCAACACTTTCAGTGACCCCTGTGAACACAGGAACAGAGTCAGTACCTCTCACTGGAGCTGGTTAAATGCATTCTTTCCCTCCTTGGGGTAACTGGTCTGCAGGGGACTGATCCTTAATGACTATTTTGGAGTGAAGGATTGGGAGGTTTATGGCAAGCTGTCAGTTTCTGCTAGGATACTCACCCCTAGTTGCAAGGGAGGCAAGGGACCTTCCCATGGCAGTCCTCCCATGCCAAGTTCCTGCCATACTCTGCTTTCTGTGACTACTCAGAGCAAATGGACACTGGGTTGAGGGTTCTCCTTGACTTGACAATGGAGGACTTTGTGTCTCTCTTTATATGGACTAGCAGTTCTTAAAAAGCCATGTGTTGTTTAATGTAGCAGGCTAGCAACACTGATTTTGGCTTTTGTGGAAAAGAAACATCAAGTTCTTTGCTGTTTATAGCGACTCCCCTGCAGGATCTGTGGTGAAATCCAGACACCCTGTGAAGGACAGATATCTGTGCTGGGGAAGAGCCCAGTCTTCCCATGATGACAACCTATACCATTGGGAAGCCATGCAAGGATGCAGACATGGGTTAAGTCCCATGTCAGACAGGTGCCTGCCGCCAAAGCAAATGCAGATACACTCACAGGCTCACAGACTTGAGCTCAGACCTCCCATGACACCATGAAAGCCTGGAGAGGCTGCACATGGCGACCTGAGAGTAGAAAGATTAAAAGTGATGCTGAGATGAGACAAGTTTCATTGGGGATGGATGTGGCAGCAAAAGAAGGCAGTTCCTGCCACTGCCTACAACCACAGCAGCCTTCACTGAGGACAAGGTGGGCAGCAAACAAGGGTGCTGCTACAGGAAACCTGTCCTGCTTTTGCTCTGGATTTTGTTCTTGCTCTTAACCACTGAAGGTTTCGGGGAGTTTTCCCAGTGAAAAAAATTGGGGATGCTAAGACTCTGCAGTCATTATTTATCAAGCAATCACCTTAGCTAAGGTGCAGGAGTCATTCTTGTTTCCAGTCTAGCTTTGAGCCAGCTAATGCTTGGACTCTAGCCTGCCATTTCCACAGCATAAGGCAGCAATTCAGCTTCCCAAACACTGGGTATGCTGGGGCCATTTAGGATTTAGCAAAATTTACTCCTGGGACCCAAAACAACCTGTTGCAGGCAAAATTTCAGTCAAGTTAGTGCATTGCCACAGAAAGTGTTGGCTCATTTCCTACATTCAGGTTAAAAAAAATAAAATAAAAAAATCCAACCCAGCTTAACCATCAATGCAACGTCATTAAAGCAATGTAATGAAAATAACTTTGGCCTGAAGACTCAGAGATGTAAGTGAGAGTAGAATAGGCCTTTAATTACTTTCATTTTTACTCTTTAGCAGACTTAACAGAATTAAAATAGTTCCCTCCCTCCTCTTCCCAGTGTGTCAGTAGGACAGAGGCATGCCTGAGGATTCACACGCCCTGTAATGTTGTTCCTCCTTAGACACAACAGTACCTCCATTAGCTTTCTCTCCCCTCCTACTGCAGGCATTCCACGTGGATCAGCCATACCACAGCCAAAGCGAGAGGTGCGCAGGTGGATTGCTTTTTTTGTCTCAGCTCTGTCCCTTTTCTCCTTTCCTTTTTTCGGAGGAGATGCAGATGGCAGTCGCTCCCTTTGCTGCGTGCAAGTGTCTAGACAAAAAAAACTCCCCACAGCTTGTGCATTTCTTTGAGCTGCCTTTTGCTCACCTCCACCTCCTCATTTTCCTCTTTATCTGCTTTCCATATTCTCCATGCTGCTATTGGTCCTGTGGAAATGAACACATCAAAGCCATAAGTAGTCATTTTTTCACTGCTCCTATATCCTCTCTCCCCCCTCTTCCTTTAACATTAATATTAATAGCTACTGTACCTTTCTTCACCATTGCTTTCTTCTTGATCCTCAAGGGAGAAACCCTTTTCTTGGACTTTCTGCTACAGCAAACGCTTGTTTGATGGAATGCTAGGGCATGCTGGGAAGCACAACACTGGTGATGCCTGTGATACAATATTGGGCCAAGCAGCAAAGATATTAAATGCTATTGTACTTATTGGAAGAGTCAAGCATGCTTTTATCATTGCTACATAAGGTTGGATTTTTTTTCCTTTTTGCTTTCCTAGCAAAAATAGCTTTTTAATCAGTCCAAAATCTTCAAGGAGAAGAAAAAAATAAGTAACCTCTTTCTTATAACCTCCTTGATGCTTCTTCTCAGGGCTGCTGCCTGAGGAGCAAAGCAGCAAGTGTTGTTTCATGCCTGTTGTCAAACCACACACACACAAATACACACTACAGGGACACACATCACCAGCAACCCCACCACTGCTATTATTTAAAGCACTGAGTTAACGAGCTATCCTGCCCTTCAAGGTTTGCTTGCCTGTTGCTAGTCCCTGGAGCTAAGAGCTGAACTCGCGCGTGCGTCAGCCTAGCTCTCGCATTTGTATTCTGCGATGTGGCTGCGTGTCTGGAGTGCTAGGAAGAAATCCCCCAGGTTTGATTTCACTTACACACATATAATGGAAATACAGTGGCGCACAGCGAGCATGACGTTTCTGCTCCGTGGGGGCTGTGTGCAATCCACAGTGAAGGTTCCTACTTAGGATCACAGCAGTGCCCAAAAGGCAGAAGGTGAATTTCTTGATGTCATTGTCACAAGAAACAGGTACCGCAGTAATATTGAAACTCACTGTAACCCTCAGAGTGTGTTATTCCAAGCGTGGTTTCTGCCTGGGTGGATGTAAAGGTTATTATTTGCTCCTGTCTTGACACCAGGGATCTGTTCCCTTTGAAGGTAAGGATTTCTTTAGTGTGCAGAAGCAGACCGTACACCTAGGGCAGGAGGGATTGAGACACTCAAATTAGATTCCTCTTACACGTCTTTTGCGACGTGTGCTGCAGCTGCACAGAGCAACAAGTAATCCCTCTCCCCTCTCTCCACACTCCCCCAGAGCTGCTGTTGATGTGAAACCAGTCATTGCTACAGTCAGCAAGAAGATCCCCATGAGCAGCAGTGGGTTTGCATTGGCTGGAGAAAGGACCGGGGGAGGTCAGGAGAAGGATTGATGCTGGCTTTCACATTATGGCCTGATCCTATCTTTTCCCTTTCCTTCTCCAGAAAAGCCTTGTGAAGGCTGATAGCCACAGACTAGCTGCCCTTTAGTTTCAGTGTAGTCTGGGAAAATCTCCCCTGCACCAGTCAAAATGCTGCAGGACTGAAATGTAGTGTACTGGCATCATAGCTATCACTTAACTGGTGGGGGAGGAGAGAAATAATTCACCAAGCTATGAGTGGGTAAGAAACACCAAGAATTTGTGCAAAAGCCCACTACAACCAAAGGAGCTGCAGATTGCAGACACAGGTCAGGCTCCTATTGTAGCCTTTTTGGAGACTACAAAGCTTCACTCAAGAACAGCCCTTGTCCAGCAGTGCCGGTCTTAACCATTTCAGCTCCAGTGAGCAGCACCAGAAGGCTCGAAAGGGAGATAGTTTCTCACAAGAGCCAGAAAAGTCATTAGTCCTAACACACAAAAAGAGTCAGGGGGATCTATTTGTTTGTCATAATCACCAGTTTGATGGTTTAAAGCATGTGCAGCATCTTCAGAATCTAATAGAGGTACCCCATGTTTGCAGACATGAAACCTAATCAAAGTTTCAGGTGATGATCAGAGGATGCTTTTGAGATGTCTGCAGAAAACCTAATAGTAAAATTCAAATGAGGTCACATGTTCTGCTGCTTGTCTACAAGATTCTCCCAAAGTTCTCCTTGCTCCCCCGGCTTATGAGCTTAATTAACCCCCTGCACCTTGTTGCCAGGCATGGAATGTTAAGTAATTATGGGGATGTGTGGCTTCCTTACCAGCACGTCAAACTCTTCATGTCACATTCTGAGTGCTGGTATTTGCCTTGCACTTCTTTGTTCAAAGGTGCAGAGGGTGGCCAGCTATCCACACATGCAAAATCTCAACTGGAGGGACCAATTTATAGGCAGTCCCCCTTACCAAGGGGGATAAAAATTCCCCTAGCAGGTCTTGCAGGTTTCTGTAGCACAATGGAGCAGGAGGCTTCAAGTCTGAGTTGTTCTTAGATGTTTTAAACTACTTCACAGGCATTAACTATGCCCATTTCATACACACAATCCTACCTTAACCAGCTCCCCTGAGCAACGCAGTTGGTATGTGAGCTTTTCTGCATATTCAGCTGGCAAGGGACAGCCTGAGGAATCCACACTGCTCCCACAACTCTTTACACATTCTTCATTAGAGAGCCTGGATTGAAAGAATAAAAACAGTAACCAGGAAAATATCTAGGAGCAGCAAGCAGAGCTCCAGGAATTGGATGTGAGCTTTGGCACAGGCTGCTATGGAGGTTGCTCTCTCTGCACTTGTCTTTCCATTGCAGCAATGAATCCCTGTCTACCCTGTGACTTGATGATCAGGAGAGGGCACCTCTGATCACCCCACTGCTCTCTTAGGCTCCATCATACCTTGATACTCAAGCCTTTCTCATAGAATGGAAAAGTCAGTCAAACCTCCTCAGGTGGAGGACCTTCACATCTCACCTCCTGAGTGCCCTCACCACTACATCAGCAGGCAAAATAGGGGCAAAATTATTTTAAGAGTCTCCAAATATATTACCTTAATTTAAGAGAGGTGGGATGGGAAAGAGAATCAGAAGAGTAAAACGAGAAAACTTGTAGGTTGAGAAAAAACCAGTTTAATAGGTAAAGCAAAAGCCATACACACAAACAAAGCAAAACAAGGAATTCATCACTTCCCATCAGCAGGTGGATGTTCAGTGATCTCCGGGAAAGCCGGCCTCCATACATATAGCAGTTACTTGAGAAGACAAAACACCATCACTCTGAATGTCTCCCACTTCCTTCTTCTTTCTCCAGCTTTATATGCTGAGCATGATGTCATACGGTCTGGAATATTCCTTTGGTCAGCTGGGGTCAGCTGTCCTGGCTATGTCCCCTCCCAGCTCCTTGTGCACCCCCAGCCTGCTCTCTAGTGGGCGGGGGGAGGGGCAGAAAAGGCCCTGCCTATGTAAGCTCTGCTCAGCAATAACAAAAACATCCCTGGTTATCAAGTGTTTCCTGCACAAATCCAAAATACACACCACCCCCCCCAACCCCCTTCAGCAGCTACTATGAAGACAATTAACTCTATCTCAGCCAAAACCAGCACAGCATGATATAATTTTTCATTTCAAGGGGAATCCTTATAAATTGGAAATCCATGATGGCTGCTGTCTGAAAAAGGCATGCAAGTCTTTCACTGAATTGCATCCTGCCTTGTATGATGCAATCATTGCAGTGGTCTTCATGACATGTAGTTTGATTTAACTCCATTTTGCATTTTGCTGTCCCATATATTAATACAGATTTTTCAATGGTCGGTAATGGACTGTTGAAACAATCAAAGGTACTACCACAATTTTAAAATGATCAGGAATGAGCTGAATAAAAAGGGTATCTCTGAGTAAGAACCTTAATAAATGTCATGCCAGTTTCTTTTTAATAATTCAGGAGATGATGGCACAAATCGTGGTGCTACACAAACTACGCAGTTTCCTAAAGATGAACAGTACAGCAATTTGTTGAGTGTATATTAAGATGGTCTCCACGAACAGTTTGTGCTATTAAATGTTGACAATCAATCACAGACACAAGTAAATATTCTAGATGCTTTTAAACATTTTCCAAGAAGATATCACTGCCCTGTTACATTCTGTTTACACCAGTTGATTAACCATTTATTTCAAATCTCTATTAGTCTCGTGACTTACCAAATAAAGCATTTGCCTTGACTCAGGAGTTTGCATCCACAAATCTTACTTAGTGGGTGACTTTCCCTTTCTCCAATTCAGTTTCTGCAGATATAAACCAGGGATAATGATAATGACCTCCTTAGTAATACCATTAGGGATTTACTAATAAGCTAATTATTATTGGGGAATAAAACTTTATGTGAGGAACCATTTATTAAAGCATCTCCACAGCTTATTCACACTCCATAAGCAATTTATGAATGGAGCCTTAGAGGTTGATGAAAAGTGCACCAGTGCCTAAGCAGCAAAGATCCAAAGCACATGGCCACATCTCCAGCAAACAGGTGGACATCAAGGCACAGATGTGCACAAATTCTCAGTAGCTCTTCATCTTTACGCCCCTCCTCAACCTTCCTCAGTTGCTGCTTTTGCTGAAGGAGGAGGAGGAGGTGGGGACTACATCTTTAGCCCTTTTGGTACAAAACCATGGGATTCTTCCACGTGAAATCCTGTCACCATATGAATGACAAACACTTCCCGTGCAGCTGTTTCTGAAGCATTACACCCATCAGTTACAAGGGAAAGGATAAAGAGGAACTGTGCTTGGAACAAGAATATTGAGTGCAGATGGACAGAGCTCCCCCATATGGCCTAGTGCGCACAACAGGACCTCTTAGATCATGACAGTGGTGAACAGTATACAAAAACCTCATCTCCCACCTCATTTTGCTTCTTCATGAACAATCTGAAATCTTAATAACTTACTTCTCTTTCTTTTTCCTTCTGCTTAGTAACCTCGTTCTCTACAGGCTCTTTTCATCACACATTCCCATTTAAGCCTTTGCAGAGCACTTGGTTTGCCCAGCTGCAAAATTTGCTTGGACTGCAAAACTTTGAGATCTGACTGGGTGCCAAATGGCTCCTACCATCCCCTTAAACAAGAATTTTAGCCTCCATGTTTCCTTCTAAAAATAGGAATTAATTGCTGCAAATTCCCACAAGGTTGCAGGCTGAAAAACACTTAAAGCACAAGTAGTGTTCTCCTCTATCCTTCCAGTTGCAGGGAATGACGAGGGAAGAAACAGGTAGAGCCAATAGATCATTACCTGTCTCCAAGCCTAGTATCACCAGCAGAATTTTGGGGGTTTTGACCATAGAATCATAGAATCATTTTGATTGGAAGATACCTTTAACATCATCAAGCCCAACCATTAACCCATGGGTTGGTCTACTTGACACCAGGCCTGCTGGCAACAGATGGGGTACACCTGTCTCCAAGGGGGAAAAGGGTCCTTAAGCAGGAGTTGGAAGGGCTCATAGAAGAGCTTTAATCTAGATTTCAAGGGGGAAAGGGCTAAAACCAGGCTTGCTAAAGATAAGCCTGTAGGTGGCACACCAATATTTGAGGGACAGTGTGCTAGTGAGCTGCTTCAGTCTGCCATCCCAGTGGAGGCAGGGGATGGGAATCTACGTGGCAGCAAAGACACAAGGGTTATTGATGTGTTAGAAACCACAAAAGTGGCCAAGATTGGTCAAATAGGAATTAGGTCTCTCCCTCTTGCCCCCTCCCTCCTGGCCTTTTAGCCATTTTGGTTTTCCCTGAGCTCGAGCTGCTCTCTCGGTTCTGGGGCTCTTCCTCACTCGGTTTGGCCTTGGCAGCTTCAGCTTTGCCCTGAGGCCTCCAGCTCGGCCTCAGCCCCCGGCTCAGGCCTTGGCTGGGCCCCAGGTTCTGGGCCGCATCCTTGAATCCAGCTCCCGGTTCCCGTCTGCTGCTGGGCCCTCACAGCATCAGTGGTGATGGTGACGTATTTACCATGTGGGGGTTGAGTTCAATACTGGTTTTGCACGTATTTGCGTATATTCCCTTTCTTCCCTTTTTTGGGTGGGGAGGGGGAGAGAGCATTCTGTTGCAGATTTGGGGGTGTCCTGACCCCAAACCGTGACACTCACAAGGACTACAAAGACGTCATGCAGCTATGCAGGGAGAAAATTGGAAGGGCCAAAGCCCAACTAGAACTTAATCTGGCTACTGCCATAAAAGACAATAACAAATGCTTCTGTAAATCTATTAACAGCAAAAGGAGGGCTAAGAAGAATCTCCATACTCTATTGGATGTCGGGGGAAACATAGTGACCAAGGATGAGGAAAAGGCCGAGGTACTGATTTGTCTCTGTCTTTAGTAACATGACCAGTTGTTCTCTGGGTTCCCAGTCCCCTGAGCTGGAATACAGGGATGGGGAGCACAGTGAAGCCCCCATCATCCAAGAGGAAATGTTCAGAGACCTGCTGCTCCACTTAAACACACACAAGTCAATGGGGCTGGAAGGGATCCACCCAAGGATACTGAAGGAGCTATCAGAAGTGCTCACCAAGCCACTTTCAATCATTTGTCACAGAACCACAAAATCAAAGGTACATCAGGAAAGGTTTAGGTTAGACATTAGGAAAAGCTTCTACACCAAAAGGATTATTAAAGACTGCAACAGGCTGCCCAGGGAAGTGGTTGAATCAGCATCTCTGGATGTATTTAAAAGTCATCTAGATATGGTGCTCAAGGATATGGTGCAGTAGTGGCCCTGATAGAGTTAGCTAATGGTTGGACTTGATGATCTTAAAGGTCTTTTCCAACTATCGCAATTATGTGTGATTCTACGAAAGATGCTAGACTATAGGTTTCACCCATCTCCATCTTACAGCCAATGATCAGGATCAAACTTCATGTCAGAACGAGTGGAACAGGAGGCAGAAATCAAATGAAGTCAGTACACTTGTGTATTAAGTACTAAGCCAAGAACAACACTTTCTTAGCTGGAGTAGCATAAAAGCACGTCAAGAGAAGAAATCTGAGCTCAGAGAGGATCATGCTGCCCTTGGGGAGATAGCTCTTCCCACAGTCTTGATCCTGGTCTTTCTCTTCATAGCCAAAAATATTACCTCAGAATCTGTGCACTGAGTCTTCACAAAGTCAAATCCATATCGTCAATCTGTAGGAATGACGGTCTATCATCAGTGGGAAGTAGCTCAGATGAAACCATGATTCATTTCAAAGCTCACATGTATTGAATCGAAACTGACACTCAGCTTCATTGCAAAATATCAGCCTTTCAAAGCTCGGTGGTGTAAGAAGTGGCAAAGGGAGTCTGGCTTTTCACAGAGACCATATCTTCAATTTGTTCAAAGCCAAGCAGAGTGCTTAGTGGGAATGACTCTTTGAAGAGGAGGTGATTGGGCAGCACGTAGTCAGGCTAGCTTTGCAGCCATATGCTGCATAACTTTTTCTCAGTGAAGGAAAGAAAAACTCCGATTCTCCTTTCATTTACACCAGTGTAAGTAACATGGACTGTGCAAGTCAGTGAAGAGAATCCAGCTGAGATACGAAAAAAAGCTAGTCTGGAGAGAGAAAATTTGTCATCCTGAAACACCCCTCTTGCAGGTGCTTTTGCTATTACAGATGTCTTGTACAAAGTCCCTAGTAGCATGTAATTTAAATCCAGTTGGGCTTAAGCAAGGACTGTTGTAAGAAATACAACTGTCTTCTTCCTCAGCTCACTGATGTGGTGAGCACTCGTTGCATTCTGTCAGGAGTCCCCTCAGTGCTTGTGGTAAATGACTGGGGAGGGATGCCTCATGCAAACTCATAAGACAAATGATATTAAAAATTAAAAGTGAAAAAGCAAACAGCTCGACTGAGACTTGAAAGAATAATAGCTTCACTGTGCACTTTTCACTCACAGCTTAAGTTCTTATGGCTGAGTGGCTGTTGGAAATACTAAGGGTTAGATCTGGCAAATCTCTCGCTTGCAGAATCCCTGGGAGTTAGGACCACACTGAACTGTGCTGTTCTTACCTGCTCCTTTCACTGCACTTCTGCTTCCCTCTTACCATTGCAAGACTACAGACATACCAACAGTATATATGGGCAAGCCCCAGCTGGTGTCTTCTCCCCAAGATAGGTACTTACATGTCACAAAAACCTGAACAGAAGTGCAAATGCCCTAAAGCTGGAAATCTTACTCAGGTTCCCATCCAGGGCCTGTTTATCACTAGAGAACTGGGTTTCTGTCCTTTGTAGTCTGGAAACAGTTACACAATGGTTTCTGTTTGAAGGATTCCTGTCTTGGGGAAATTACTTTTGGATAGCCATGGCCTTAGTCATGCATTCCTTTGGCCCTGTAGTTTCCTTACACTGTATTTACACTCTGCCAACCATACTAAAGCCAGGGCCTCTGGTCTCTGCTGCAATACACATCATTAATAATACTGAATTCTCAAATCCGTTGACAGGAAGCTAGGGCTTCCACAGCAATGGGTGGTTATAACAGTCAGCCCTCAAGAAGTGGCAACTTCTCTCTGGCAGGGGCCAGGCACAGGAAATGTAAAGCATAACTCATTTGCTAAGGTAACCCCAGGGGATATACTGGATCCCAGCCTTCGTAAGCCTGCTGCAGGGTGAACATCGCCTTCTGTACAGAACCAACCAGCCTATGAAATGTTGATATATCTTATCATCAGAACTTTGAGAACTGCATGTCCAAAACCATTAGCAAAGCCTCCATCCTATCTCATTCCATTTTTTAAAGGGCCTAATTTCACTAGAGGTGGTGGTGGTGGTATGACGTGATACTAACAAAAGGTCTGAATTGCTATTTCCTAGGTTCTTCCAACCTGAACAGTCATCAGAGTTGTGTGTAGTTTTCCGGAAAATAAGTCCATCCTTCTGCCAGTGATGGTCATCCTCACTCCTCAACACTTTTTTTCTGGTGTTTGTGGACAGGCAGAATATTCCAGACCCCTAGCTCCCCTTACTGGGTTCAGTAAGGGGACCTAGGATCCAGTTTGCATGTGCTTGCAGTCAGCTCAATGTCAGAATTCTCATCACAGTTAGTAAACTCTGCACTAGATGAACACTGAGGCCTTCCCCACCTATTTTTGTGTGCTTACCAAATATCTCTCTGCACTTAAAACTAGATTACTCTAGCGCTTCTTTTATTTTAAGGCTAGATTGCAAGACTTCTATCTGTGCTGACAGTATACCCTGTACTAGTTTCAGAAGCACAGAATCTGTGCTAGTTTCAGGGGGACTCCTCTGTGCTAATGAATGTACCACTATATAGCTGAAAGTTTTTAGTCTTCAGAAACTGCCTGCAGCAAGGTCCTCGTGCTCTGTCCTTCCCATGATCCCCTTCTCTCTGAAGAAGAGAAGCTGTCCTCTACCCATGGGATCCTGCTGCAACTCCTCCAGTCAAGAACACTTCTGCAAGATAAGCTGGTCATTAAAGTCACCTTGTACATCCTCTTTGTCATTTGCCACCACGTATCTGAGAATCCAGTCCTGTACCAAATTCAAGGTCCTAACAAAGCTTTGGGGTAAAGCCACAAAGGATTATTTTTTTTTAAACTGGTGACTAAGCATTCATCAGAAAGTGAAATGATGTTGGGAGAAAGTGAGTGTAGGATCTACCCTTATTTTAAAATTCAATTAGCAGCACAACCATGATGAACAGCCCTGTGGTTATGTAGATTGAGCAAAGTCATTAAGATCTCAGATTACATGTGGTGCTATTTCCCCTTACTCTCCCTTTTGCTGCCCCCAGCAATCCTGCCTATTTCCAGCCTATCACAATACAAACGGAAACAAATCACCAGGGGTTAAACAGCCTAAATTGGATTACAGTCACACTGCTCAGAAAATAGAGTATTGCTGGTAATTGCATTCCATTGAATAAATATCTCTACATTAGTTTACATCACGTTAGTATTCTGACAATGATTACTCTCATTGTAATTTGCCTGTCCAAGAATAAGTGTTACATTGAGTTCAGAATCCAAACAACCGATGTGTTCTTTGTGCTGGTATTTGTTTCAAAAATTAAACAGCACCCTAGTTAGGCATAAATAAAATCTTAGATCAAAAAATCCTAGAGCCATCTTCTTTCAATCTTGATGAAAAGTTATGAGCTAAATAATTCTAGGCCCAAACTTTTTCCTGCTTAAGTCAGTAGGAGTTCTGCTAATCTCTCTTGCTTCAGGGACCTCAAAATTTCTTTTATTTATATCACAGTAGCCTCCTAAATTTGCTGGTTCCAAAATATTTCTGGATGCTCCGTGCTGCCTATTTTGATATCAAAGGAATCCTGTCTAAAATGGGGCTGGGACAGTTAGGTATAAATTTTACCCTTGATCACTTCTCAGGTATTTTATTCCAGCTTCTAGATAACAGCTTGCCTTAGTCAGAAGTCTCCACACATCCCTCCCCAACAGTTACCTTTACTGCGATCATTGACTGCAGTCTCCAAGCAGTTCACCAAGATGATCATCAACCACTTTGATTTTGTTCCGTCTCTACTGTTCTTCACTTTCTCAGACAATGCCCTGACAGGCAGATAAAAAAGGATATAAAACAATAAAGGCAAAGAGCAATTTAGCCAGGTACTTCTCAAAGCTTCATGGGGTCATGAGAGACACATCTCTAGTTTCTCAGTTTCTTTGTTCCTCCAACTGACTTTGTCTCTCAGATCTCTGGTGTTGCCCAGAGGAGTTTAA
>WEIS01013560.1:2054-20430 GCA_013389965.1 Todus mexicanus | reverse complement strand
CAGAAACTTAACAGAAGGTAGGGGAAACAATGCACACACTATGCCCTGTGAATGCTCATTTTATGACAAGGCAGTGCAACCCCAACGATGCTGGGTTTCTATGTCCCTCTTGCTCACAGGGTTTTGAATCACCGCAGCAGTGTAGGAGGTTCCCAGTTGCTCTTGGTCCTTTGGCCTCGTGCTTCTCATTTGGGAAAAGAACTATCTACGATCCAGAGGCCTTCCACCCAGGTAGGCCACTCTTGAGTCAGTTTTGGCTTTTTTTTCCTAGAAAACACTTTCCCTCACTCCCATTCCCCAGTGATCTTGCCTTTTTTGGTTCTCCTGCCTGACCAAAGATTTCTCTCCAGTTATGGATTTCCCTCCATGCTTTTCACAGTGCTCTCCTTGCCTTTTACCTGATCATTCCATGTCCAGGTTCTGTTTAGCTGAATTACATTCTCCTGGAAGCTCGTTGTGATCAAAATCCAAGGCTGGCTGACAGGGATTTCTTTTGTGCTGCTCTGTCGTTGCTGATTTCCAGATATGTTTCCAAATAGGTCTTCCTCTCATCAGGGAAATGCAGTGAAGTGAGAAGAGCTGTTTAACAGAACTGTAATGCTCTGTTTTCTGAGAGCATTTCAGTTGCAACAGGTTCCTCATACCAAATGTTGGGGTGTTCCTTGAGAATAACAGCAGCTGTAAACTGAGGGTCACTGCAGACACATCTGTGTATAGACCTGCCCAAAACTTAGTGACAGAATATGAAGACAGAACACAGAGAGTGTTTTTAGAAAGGATGGCTGATGTTACACTGGAAGTCTCTTGCTTCCTGTCTCCTTTTATGCAAACCCTGCATCCCCAGATTTTCAGGCTAACAGCAGTGAAGAAAGTTCTGGGTTTACTTTTAGCTCTTATGCAGTCAGGTGCTCTTATTTTTCCCATAGGAAAGAATGATAATACATCATTCAGACTTGTTAAAACTACTCTCCTGTGGAAATCTCGCTGTCAGATCACACTCTCATGGCCAATTTGCCGAACATCACTGCAGATCTGTTTCTTTCAGCAGCAGATAACCAATTCGTAATGTAATTGTTTATACTTGTCCCACAGTTGGTGTCTGCAAGAACCCTGTGCTCAAAAATGCCTTTGGTTAGTAGTGTCCACCAGTGTCACTGTTGTCCTTCAGGTGCTATTGGGGCATCCAGTTCTGTGACTGTAAAAGATGTGCCTTGAATTGGTTTTCAGCCTGTGGTTATGGGAGCAAACTGAGAGTAGCGTTGGGTGGTTGTTACACCTGGCTCCACTGGTTCTTGATTCGTCTGCATCAGTGTATAAAGGAGTTAGTCCAGTATGTAGCAGGTGATTAAGTCTCTTAGGATAGATTTTGAGATTATTTTTTTTTTAATCTCTATACTGGGTATTGAATTTCAATCCCTGTGGCTAAGCCCAGATTCTTTGGTTATAATTAGTTCACTTTTTGCAAGCAAGCTGTTCTGCTTAGTGATTGAGAGTGATGGAATATTTAATGCTGAAGGGAGTCTCTGGACATCTGTGGTTGAGCCCTTTGTTCAAAACAGGGCCAACCTCAGTATCAAATCAAATGTCAAATTAGATCAGACTGCTCAGGACTTTATTCAGTTGAGTGAGGAGTATGTCCAGGAATGGAGATTCCCTTGTCTCTGGGCCCCTGTCCCAATGACTGATCTATCCCCATGACTGATCTATCCCCACTGTGAAAAACTTTTTCCTGGTACCTCCCTGGAATTTGTAGAGGTTGCTATTTGTGTCCATTGCCGCATATCCTTTCACAGTGGGCCTTTGAGGAAAAAGCTTGTTTCCGTCTTCTGATATCCTTCCATTACATAGCTGAAAAGAGCAATAAATCCCACCCCGTCATTCCTTCAGTCTTCCCTTCTTCAAGCTAAACAAACCCATCTCTTAGCCTCTCCTTGTACATTGTGTGCACCAGCCCTCTGACCATCTCGTTGCCCTTTTGCTCAGCTTGCCTCCAGTATGTCAATGTCTGTCTTGTACTGAGGAGCCCAAAACCGAGACACAGCACTCCAAGCGTGGCCTCACAAGGGCTGAATTGATAAAAGTTAATCCTGAGGTCATGCTTGGTGCTTTCGCTCTGGGAGAGAAGGGCACATTCCTGAAGATAGTTCAGATTGTGTTTTCAGAAGGAATACAGAAAATGAGAGGATTGTATCTGAAGCTTCAGCAAGTCAGAAACCTGTGAATGAGATGCTCAAGTCCAGGAATTCTTCATCAAAGAGTTAACTCCTGTTGACTCTTTCCTTATCACTCTCAAAATTTCTGCTATTCCTGCCTTCATGTCTTCATGATGAGCACAGGGAAAGGAAGGCCATTCATTCAGCAAAGAGACAGAAGGCTGCTCAACAAGAGACTACGGGCATGTGTCACACTTTCTAAAGTAAAAGAGGATGCTAAAGCTGATTTTTTTTCATCGGAGGGTAGCATTTGACTTACTTGTTTCTTGAATGAATTTGGCTGCTGCACTGCTCAAGTGCTGGCTGAGGAACGTCTATGAGCTGGCCCTGTTTGAGGGATTATCCCATAGTCTTTACTGGGGCTTTTGATATTGCTCCTTGGACTGATGGTATTTACACCAGGACCTCTGGAAGATCACGCTACTGCAGTTTTCACTGCTGACCTGGCACAGAGATACAGGGCATGAAACTCCAGTTTAAATGCTTTGGCTCATAGCTCTTGTTTTCTCTAGCAAGGGGCTGGCGCTTGACATTTGTTGTTTGTGTGCAGTCTGCCCAGAAGACCCTGTGGTATAAATGGCAGTAGGGCTCTGCAGACCTGGGCTACCTCCTGCCCCTGCCAGGTTTGTGGCAGGTGCAACACACCTAATGAAGATTGGTCCAGGGCCTCATAGCCATTAAATAGCGCCTCATGGTGGCTAACTGGCTCCTCAGGGTCCAGGCCCTTACCTTGCCTTTGTTGTGGGCTTACTCCCAACTAATTAGAATGAGTGCACACTCGACAAGGGTATAAATGAAGCCCTACCGAAGAGCCAATTTTGAGTTGGCTCTTCTCAGAGCAATCGTCCCTTGCAGTCTGACCCTTCCCTTGGATATGCAGTGCGCAGTGCAAGGATACTTCTGTGGATTGAGTGAGCCTCACTCTTTTCTGGGTACCCTTGTGGGTAAAACCCTCTTGTTTTCCTTTATGGATGAGTGTATACACATTTTGGTTCATCTTTCTAGAGAGAATATTCCTTAAAGCTTAGAAATCGGTTGTGTAGTAGTGTATTTCCAGCTGACCTCCGAACTTGTAATTTAATCTTGTGAAAAGGAGTGCCGAGTAATTTGGGTTACAATAAATCCACATTTTGGGTAGCTGCTGCTGTCTGTTTTGTGGGTGCCTCTGTGACACAACTACATCCAATGGAGATAATGGATGCGTAGGAGGAGAGAAGAAGCAGATGGGTGTGTTGTGCCTTTTTGCTGTTTTAAGCCATAGTCTCCAATTTTGCTTATTAGCTGTGCAGATATGGGAGGAATTTTGATACATTCCCAGTAGCATTAACTGTCAAAGGTAAAGAGCATCGAGCACCCTCAAAGTACTGCACCTTGTGTCTCCTCTTACCCAGGTTCTGCTGAATTCTGTGCAGGGTTTTCATCTAAGACGACTCTTTTTGACTCCTGGAGTTTTGTCCTGGTCTATGAAACAGAGACCGAGCAGCTTACGAAACAGAGGCTACAGCAGACAACACATCAGTAGAAGTGTTAATCAGCTGACAGAAAATGTCAGCAACACAAGTTTTCAAGTGCTGTCTCTTTTTTTGTGGTGAAACTTTGGTTCGTTGCTTTGTTCCATTTGACAGTTCCAGGTGCCTTCAGGACAGAGGCTTACGGGAGCTTGGAAAAGTGTTTGCTAGTGACGGCCGTTTTTCCTCAACTCTTTGTGTGGGCTAAGTGCGCTCACTTTCTGTATGACAAGTAATTGCTTGGAAGTCATTAGAAAAAGAAAAGCTGTGGGCAGTAGTTCAAACGAAAAAGTTTCTGGTAGGGTAACTGTCCCTCTTCTAATGCATTGCTCTTGTTTAGTATCCCATCAAGCTGCCTTCTTGTGTGCCAGCTTTGGTGTGTTTCTGTATTCCCTTTCATTCAAGGAGCTGAGGGAAGGTCCACCCAGCTCCGTTACGTGTGCCTGTGATTGCAGGGTGACTCTGGACACACATGTCCCTCTGATGGCAAACCGCAGAGCCCAGCCAGAGAATTCTGATCTTGAGTAGGTGCAGGCACCCGAAGGAAAAACTTACGGACGTGATGTGCAGAAGAGTTGTATTCACTGAAAGTTAATTCTTTCAGAACTTGTAAAAGGCATTTTTGTTTTCCACTAATGATTTCTCTCCCCCTTTTATAGCGCAGTTCTGTGCAGCATCTCTTGGACTAAGTAAATCTTGCTTTAGTTATCAAGCATTCTTATTGTCGTTAGGGAAGCCCTTTGAGAAATGGGCAAGGTTTTGGTATCATTGACCTGCACTGCCTTTTTCTGAACTTTTTGAGGATTCTTTTTATTTTCCATGAATATCTTGGGAATGCCCAGCCAAGCTAACTAGAAGAAGTCATTAACTGGGAGAATGTAACACAAAGGAGGAGCAGCCAAGAATTCCTGCACTGGCCTATGTTCAAGATGGAACAAAAGTGAGGAACTTTGGAAGGTTGTATTCAGATGAGCCATTTTGCGTACTCCTAGGTTAGGCAGGCAGTTTTGTTCTGTGTGAAGTGTTCATCTTTCCTCCAGAGATCACAGCTGAAGCTCTATTTTTGCCAGGTGACTCTTGCAACCTACTTGTGGTGTCACTGTGATACCTGCAGAATCCAGGATTTGGCCTGTTATGTATAGTGAGCTCCTTCTGCTTGTGTTTTGACAGGATGCTGAATGAAAGTGGTTATAAAAACCACTTGCCTATTTTGCAGTGTTGTGTAGAGAAAGCAACTTGAAGCCAACTACAGATTCCCTTTGAGATTTGCAACTATGCTAGGGAAATTTTTTCTAGTGTGAGCTGGCAGTGTAGCCAGCTATCGTAACAATAGCCCTCCTCCAGAAGTTCTTACCGAAGTAGAGCACAATAGTAGCGGGCATTTGGTAGTACATACAGGAAAATGCTCTAAGTTCCATTTTGCAAGTCATCTGTGATGACACAGCTGTATGGCATCATCTGTCTTGACTCCGCAGAACTGAAAGGATGGCTAGTGGGAGGTACGCAGCAATGGCCTCTGCCAGGAAGCTCCTTAAGGATGGCTGTTTTTTCACAGTGCAGCGCTCAGAAGGATAAGCACTGGAATTCATAAATCCCCGGAAGAGTAATTTTTCATAACGAGCATGTATGGAAAGCTGATGAGTTTGCCTGCTGTACTGCTTTGTGTTTGAACACTTTTTGTTGTCAACATCCAGCACACTTAGTGTTAACAAATACCCACCCAAAATCCCATTGGGTAACGGGAATGTACCCTTTGGGGAACATCTCTAATACTATCATATTCCACACTTAATCCACAGGTGCAAATTCAGCAGTTATCTGCTGTGTAACTTCCAGAAGTGTACTGAGAAGGCCTCATTCCTCAATTCAGCCCTAGTTTAACAAGTGTTACTGCTTTTCGTTGTGTTTCCTAGGAGCCAACATCTTCCTTACCTCATCTGGACTGATTAAACTAGGAGACTTTGGCTGCTCAGTGAAACTGAAGAACAACACTCAGACAATGCCTGGAGAAGTGAACAGTACTTTGGGGACTGCAGGTAAGGAAGCACGGGCTGGGTAGTTACTTGCCTAGTTAGCACAGAAGAAGATACATCTGCTGAAAGTCTGGGCTGGAGTAAAAGGATGTGTTTCAGGGAAACTTGATTTTACTGTAGCTAGTTGGATGTGCTTTACATCCAGAAGCCAAAACAATCAATCCATGAATGGGTGTTAGTCGGTAGTCGACTAAATACAAGTCAGCAGTGTGCCCAGGTGGCCAAAAAGGCCAGTGGCATCCTGGCTTGTATTAGAAACACCATGGCCAGCAGGAATGGGGAGGTGGTCATCCTCCTGTACTTGGCACTGGTGAGGCCACACATCAAATATTGTGTTGAGTCCTGTGCCCCTCACTAGAAGGACACAGAGGTGCTGGAGTATGTCCAGAGAAGGGCAGCGAGGCTCGTGAAGGGCCTAGAGCACAAGTGCTATGAAGAGTGGCTGAGGGAGCTGGGGTTCTTCAGTCTGGGGAAGAGGAGGCTGAGAGGAGACCTCATCACTCTCTACAACTAGCTGAGAGGAGGTTGGGGCAAGGAGGGGGATGGCTTCTTCTCCCTGGTGGCATGTGACAGGACTGGAGGAAACGGATGCAAGCCAGGGGAGGTTTAGGATGGATATTAGGAAACATTTGTTCACTGAAAGAGTTATCAAACGTTGGAACAGTCTGCCCTGGGCAGTGCTGGGGTCACCATCCCTAGAGGTACTTAGATGGTGTATGGACCTGGCGCTTAGGGATGTGATTTAGTGGCAAGCTTGCAGTGTTGGGTCAAGGGTCGGACTGGATCATCTTGAAGGTCTCTTCCAACCAAAGATACTCTGTGATTCTATGTAACTGGAGAGGTAGAATTGTATTTGTCTGGTAACTACAAAGATGCTGGGGCTTCTGTCTTCTAGGATTGTATCTTTCTTTTTCTGCAGCCTTACTGAAACAGCGCTGTTTCTACCAAACAGCTGTTTAATCTGTTTTTTTTTTAAATTAAAAGAGCTGAAAGCATGTACTGTAATAGCATTTTCACTATCACTTTTTAAACTGAAAGACAGTTATGCTGCAGACATGGCAAAGAACGAGAAGCCAGCAAATAACAAAACTTAGCAAGAAAAGCTGACTGGTAATTCATTACAGAAGTATTAAAAAGCATTTGGTTTGCCCAGTTAATAACTTAATGATGTATACTGTTCCTTCTGCTGTATGAACTGACGTATTGTATGCGTTGTTTCAAAGCTTACATGGCTCCAGAAGTAATTACTAGAGCTAAAGGAGAAGGGCACGGACGTGCAGCGGACATTTGGAGCCTGGGCTGCGTTGTTATCGAGATGGTCACTGGCAAGGTAGGGATGTTTCATGTACTGCATGAGTGCAAACTATACCTAGTGGTTTCCCTGCAAATTCTGCTCCCACTCCCAGCAATTTGTCACACTTAGGAAGTCTGCAAGTGCAGCGGTTAATTTTATTTTCTTGGGGTACAGAAATTTATATATGCTCTGCTGCGTAGCAAATTACTCACTAAACCTTGCACTTAGCAATGCTGTTACCCGTTGCAGAGACCTTGGCACGAATACGAGCACAACTTCCAGATCATGTATAAAGTGGGGATGGGTCATAAACCTCCTATACCTGACAAAGTGAGCCCAGAAGGAAAAGACTTCCTTTGCCACTGCCTGGAAAGTGACCCAAAGATGAGGTGGACGGCCAGCCAGCTCCTCGATCATCCTTTTGTTAAGGTTTGTCTCACGGCTTTGGCTGATCGGAAAGAGATTCTAGTTGTCTTCATTGTTGGCAGCTGTGCTTGCAGGGGTTTGTATCACGGTGAGAGGCCTGGTATGAAGTTGATGCTGTCCAGAAAACAAGGTTTGGTAACTTCAGAAGAACGTGTGATGTTGCTAGCAAATATTTGAATAAAAGAAACTGGTATACAGCATGCAATAAATTTCCACTGCTGTTTTCAGTTGCATTATCTTTAAGAAGTCATGTCAAGCTTCAACTCAGTGGTAGCTAATTGGATCTGAAGGGCTCGGTGTCTGAAACTCCAATGAGGATGTATGTATAGGCTTCTATAGTATAGAAATAAGGGTCCTCTCCAGAAAAAGTGAAGAAAAGCACACTTGAGAACTCTACCACCCTTCAGTGCAAGGGGCTGCTTTTCTTTTAAGTTCGTACTGAATGTTTATGCGGCAATTGGCATAACAATCAACAGTTCTTGCATGAGCTATGGTTTGATTCTGGTTATGGTTCTGCTTAAGAACAGGCAAATAGTCACAGCTACAAATTTAGGTGTATTAGTAACTTAACTCCTTTTTTTGAAGGAACACACAGTACATTATTGAATTCTGTCCCATTTTCCAGCATAAAGTTGCTCACGTTGGTATTCTGGTTCAGTAGCAGCGTGTTTGGGATTGTCATACCCATCCCTCTCATCAGTGCAGCTGTAGCCAGATGCCATCCATCACGGGGCAGAACGGTTCTTGAGGAATGCCGTAGTTGCATGGCAACATCGGAAACATCAGTACTCACATACATAGACTTAAAATTCATTATCTGTATAGCAAGGAAGAAAGAAGAAAACCTCAAAGATGTTCAGGGAAGGTGCTGAAGAATTTGATCTGTTGTCATTTTCCTGCTGCAGTAGAGAGACAATTGAATTCATTGCCTTTTGTCCCCTTCACAGGTTTGCACAGATGAAGAATGAAGTTATTCAGTTCTCTGGCCTTTTTTATTCTGCCAAGATACCTTTTAATCACTACTGTATGTAATATTTACATAAAGACTGTGCTGAGAAACAGTATAAAAGTTGAACTTACGAAGACTGCACAAGTGACGAGCGTCACTTCCTCTGCTGCTCCTGTATGTTTTACTTGGCACATGTTGCTCACGTGACGGTGTCCGCAAGTTGGAAGAAGCTGCATGTTTCAGTGAAAGTGCCATTACTACTGTATATGGACCATACCTTTTTTTTTGTTCTTTCTCCTGTTTCTCAGTTGATTGAGAACTGTAATGTTAATATGTAGTATTTTTGAACTCTTTAGGTTCAGAAAAATGCTGTAGTGTTATCAGGCGTTATGGACCTTGTTTTTTAATCTGTTTGTTGAGTGCACTGACTGTGAACTTTTACTGGTTTTTTTTGTTTATTTGTTTTTGGCAAGCTTCAGATTTGTTATGCACAAGGCTGATTAATGAAATTTTAAAAAAAGTTTTTTCTCAATAAATGGTTTATTTTAGGAGTTGTTGGTGACGGGTTTTTCTTCTGAAAATAAATATGTGGGCTTCTGTCACATTTTAAACTTACTTTTCAACGCTTGTTTAAGACTGCTCAGCTAATAAGCTTCTCTTATATTGCAATAATCAATATTTTGTCAACGTCGAGATGTGTAGTGTAAGATGCTTTTCATACAAGTGATAGTAGAACTGAGGTCCCTCCCTTCATTCTCTCCTGAGGAAATAAGGTGATGTGCAATCCCCGAAACTAACTGTTATATAAGGGATAGAGTCTTCCTCCTTGAGTGCGAGTACTGCGAACAGGAAGTGGTCTGTATGGCAATTTTGTGGCCAAGAGTAGAACCAGTTACGATTATTCTTGTGTTCTGTTTGGCAAAACCAAGAACTTACTGTTAGCTTTTTAAAACTGGTTTCTGTTCCTGAACTTTGTTCTCCCCATCACTCCCAACTGTTGTCAGTCTCAGAAAACAGAGAGAGGTTAGAAGTAGTCAGCATTTAGAAGAAACAGTGTGAAACACTTGATCTAGTTAGATTATTTTGTTTGACTTGCTATTTGAAACAAACAGATGACTTAAAACTGTTACTTTTAAGCATCAGTACAAGTTTGCATATTCCTGTTACAGCTTTAGACTTTAAAATGGGTAACTTACTTATAAAGCAGAGAACTTGATTTTAATATTTGGTGTTACTCTAAAGTCCCATCTGTCCCCTTAATCCACAAATCCTTGGTTTGTTACAGGCGTGAGGTAGCTGTTGTTAGAAGCTGGGTGAGCTGTTGAGAAGGTATCACAAAATCTGACATTTAAATCTGGAAAAGCACGAGCCTCACTATGCAGGTCACCAGTGCAGTGTATCTGTGCTCTCAAAAACCCTGCAATCCTGAATTTAAAGAAGGACTTTCCCTTCTCTTCAGTTTGCTATTTTCAGTTATGACAGAAGGGGAAGTACGTTGTCATCCTCAGCAACCGATGATCAAAGTAAGTACTGAGGTGAAGGCTCCCGTGGCCTGCTGCTGCTGTGTGCTTCACTTTGTGGTGCATGAGAACTATCCAAGTGGTTTGTGTTCTCCTTTGCCTCATTTCAGGTGCTCTTGTACACAAACAGGAACTGCAGACAGTTTGTAGGAGTCAGGATAAAGGTGAAAAGTAAACTGTTACTAGTCAAAAGAAAACTCATTCACTTCATGTCAGCTTCTTATACTTTTATTTTTGTATAAACAAACATTGACTACTTTTCTTAAGGCAGTTGTAGAACACAGAGTTGGTTATGGGGACAAGGGGCAAACACTGTTTCCTTAATGTCACGTGTCATTGTTTTTAATACAGGGAACTGGACTAGTTTAACTTTGGCAAGTACCATGAAGCTTTCTCTGTTTGCCAGTGAACGCTGGAAGGGGCCAGTGGTGCAGTCCTTGTGTGCTGGGACTTCTAGAAGTGCTTAGGAGGACGGATCCAGGAGTGGCGTGTTTGGCCCTCAGCCTATTCTAAGGGTTGGTCCTAGGGAAGTGGGTATGAAATAGTCTAAATACTTAAAATATTTACATGTTTGGTATTTTCCTCTGGGAGAAGTGGCACTGCATGCAGTCGGAGAGGAAAGGGCTAAGATTCATAAGGAAAGCTAAATGTCTCTCTACCAGCATGTTAAATCTGTGGCTCTTTAAAAAGGCAAAAAAAAGAGTCTCTATCACTCCATGAATATGTATTTGCTGCTCAAAACTACTCACCCCTGCATACAGGGTTCATTCTGCCACTCTGAGAAAACCCTGCTCTATCTGCCACCTAAGGTTTACAGTGAAACACCACCTTGGAGAGGTATTTTCTTTCCCGCTCCCACCCATTTTAAGCCTTGCATACAGTCTGTTCAGACCTGGCCCATTAACACACCTGATGCATTACTATGGGATAGTTGGACCTTCAAACATCACTAACAGGTTAGAATACTCAATTTTCCATTGTTAGGATTGTTTTTGCAAATCGAGTGAGGGCCCTGTGCTTTATTAAAACACTACCTTTATAAGCACGGCAGTATCTTCCTGATCTCAGGCTCTATTTCCCATGTTGCAAAACTATACTAAAGTCCACATTCATGTTCATTACATCATAGAATCTGTTCCAGAAAGCTTCAGAGCATAGGGAATGCATATGTACACAAGACTGGTACAGAAAAAAGTCCCCCAAACTAGTCCTTCGCACTTCCTTCACCGTGTATGTTTTACTGCCCCCACTCTCAAAACACTTTACTCACTGTCCCATGCTAAAAGCATTACTCCACCTGCCCTTTAGGTGCTACACATTAAAAATACTAGTTTCTACATGGTCTGATGTACTGAACAGCAAATGCATATTTCGTGGAATGATTCATAATCTGTTGTATTAGTCCCCGGTTCTTCTGGCCTCAGTTTTATTACAGGAAAAGGGAAATGTTTGGGTTTTTTTTTTCTTTAACACCAGCTGCTAGAACTGAGACTGCTCACTTACTTGTTTCCCTAGACACATGCTGTTCATTCCTGGACTATCATGATTTAGTCCTACACACAGTGAAAATGTACCATCATTGAAAGTGTCAGTCCTAATCCCCACTGTTCACTGTCAGGATCTTTAGATTTTAATACCTAGTGATTTTTTTCAATCATAATTTCTGATAGATGCAAGTCCCCTCTTTCTTTTCTTTTTTTTTTCACACAAGCTCTTTTTAGTAACTTGTATACCTTTGATTCTCAAACTTTAAACACAAGAGGAGGCTACAGTACCAGTATGTCAGAGCAACACAGTTTTCCCAAGGAGCTTGATTCTAGTTTTATTCAATTCAGAAAGGTGTAAAAGCATTTTCAGACAGCCATAAAAAACCTAAGCCGTACCACTGTCCTACTTCCCCTCTCCTCCCCAGTAGAAAAGCAAAAGATAATTTAACTATTACCTCAGGCTGTTATGAGGCACCATGTAAACTATCAGGAAAGCCAGACAAGCAGATTAATTGGGATCACAACAGTATGGGGGCGAGGCATAATGTTTAATGCACGCTTTGTATTACTCAGTTACAGCAAACCCAGTTCTGTTTCCACCATTGTTACGAAGGCCTAGAATTGTAATCAGTGTTTAAAGCTCAAAGGAATTTTATTACCTCATTTTTTTCCAAACTATAGATGGCATTTACTCTCAAAAGAAATGCAGCTTTCAGCTCTCCCTCTGATGCAGTGCCTGGGGAAAGATGTGTCGGTTGGTAACGCAGCTCTGCTCCGGCCATGAGGCCAAATTCCATTCCAGGCTGTGCCACCACAAGGCTCCGCTTTAACAGAGTGGGCTCTGAGCTGGGGTCTGGCTGAAGTTCTAAAGGGCCCCTATGGTGCACACTGTAAGTTCTACATGTAGAAAAACTCCACTGCAATTCTGCCACTTCAGTAGAGCTGCTTCAGCCCAGCATTGGCATAGCCAAGCAGAGCATCTTAGTGTATTACTTAAACATTGTCAGATTATGGTTGTTAAACTGTTAACGTCTGATCTACACAACTATCATTTTTAATCATCTTGTAATGATCTTCTGACATTTATCCATTCCCTAGAGCGAGTTAAGAAAGATAAAGCCTGCACCTCTGGTTAGTTTCCTGGTAGAGTCTCATAAGCACATTGGATTTTTTTTATAATTTTTTTTTTCTTCAAACCTTAATTAAGACACTTCATAGGAAAACAAACCAACCGAACAAATGCAAACCTGTTGTAGGGAGCATACGATGGAGCGCACGTCATCCAGCCCAAATCCCCAGAGAAAAATAACAGGGCACAAATTCAGGTATGCATGGCAATCGCTCATCCTACAATTCCTCTGATCTCACCTGAAAGACCATGATATGCACTTAAGAGTTTTCAGAAGTTGCATTTGTTCCCTTTGGATTGAAGCAGTCTCTGAGGATGATACTACTTTTGTTTCTGCTTGTTGTCATTGTTGCCATAGGTGGAGCCCTTGTTAATTTCTGTAACGCCAATCATCCATCTGACGCCAACAGAAGCTGCAAGAGAAATAAAAAAATAAAAGCAGTTTGCAGACAGAGACTGGCGGTCTGTCCAGGGGTAGCATTTTGAAAGCGACTGACAGCATTCCCAGCCTTGCAGCAGCACAGTGTTAGTAGTAACTACTCCAACTTGACCTTTGCTGAAAGGTACAGCCCCAGGCCCCTGTATCAAGTAATTCCCAATGGTATTTCATTAAGGAAGGTCCTAGGGTCACTGGCTTCCACACGTCCTCTCCCACCAGCAGGGAAGAGGCTACAGGAACCAACGCAAGGGTGAGTGTTGAGCCTTCCTAAACCTCAGACAAGGCTGGCTGTGAAACGGGGGTGCTTGGGGGCCACTGGTGTTACCTGGCTCCCAGGGGCTGAGTAACAAAATGTACTAACGCAGCCACATGCGAGGTGTGACAGAGGAAGGGAGTTCTGCCTGCCTTCAACTGCCACCACCATGCCTGGAAGAGCACGAGCAAGTGCAAGGGCACTTCAGATCCTGATTGAAAAAAAAAATAAAGTTGTGGCATGTTTTTAACTACAGCTCATGAAACAGTCCATTACAAGAGGTCAGGTTAATTCAAAAGACTCTTGTAGTTGATTTAGTGGTCGTAATTCACCATGCACAGGGATTTAGGGATTTTTTTTTAAAAATCGAATTTATTCATAGTACTTGAAGTTACTGTTTAAGTTAAATGCAACTTAGCCCCAGCTCTCCCCCTCCTTTCACTGTTTGGTTTTTTGGTGGAGGTTTTGGGGTGTTTTTTTGTAAAGAAGAGGCTCAGTTGCCCAAAATCTGTTATTCCCCAAACTTCTGCTCGTAACTACTGTACATAACTAGAATTGCCATGCTTCCTTCACACCTAAACCTAGTTGGGAGTCACAAACACCTTCCCTCTGCTCAGAATGCTTTTTCCAATACAACAACAACAACAAAGCAACTAAGAAAGGCACAACCCTCTCCCAAGCCTTCAATCCCAGCTTCCTGCTGGATGATGGTGAAAAGGCCTAGTCCTGTGATGTTCTCTAAATGCCTCATTTTTCATTGATCTTCAGCCTCTCTAAGATGACCCCAAACTACTCCTCACCAGCCAAAGGACTTTACGGTCAAGTCAGAGCCCAAGATTACCAAGAGAATCCAGAGGCTTCACACCACTACCAGGCATCAGGTGCCACCAGAACACCCTGTGTCGTGGCATTTGCTGCTCTTTAGCACAGGAATGGGAGAAGGCTGTCAGCTGGTAACCAGTGCTGTCCTGTGCTTCACCAGTTGCTTACTTGTCCAGCTGGAACCTCGTGCTACCACATCAACTGTGCAAACCCATCACTTTTAAAATCCTGAAGTGAGGCCAACGAAGGTCACAGAGATGATTAAGGGAGTGGAGGGAGCATCTTTCATATGAGGAGAGGCTTGAGAGCTGGGACTGTTCAGAAGTGCGGTGTGACCTTATCTATGCCCATCAATATCTGAAGGGAGGGTGTAAAGCAGACAGAGCCAGGCTCTTCAGTAGAGCCCAGTGACAGGACAGAAGGCAATGGGCACAAGCTGAAACATTGGAGGTTCCCTCTAAGCATAACAAAAAAAATGTAGGAAAAATAAAATCTTGACTGTGCAGGTGGTTGAACACCGACACTGGCTGCCCAGGGAGGCTGCGGAGTCTCCATCCTTGGAGATACTCAAAACCTGATGGGACACAGCACTGAGCAAGCTGCTGTAGCTCACGCTGCTTTGAATTGGGGGGTTTGGACTAGATGATCTCCAGAGGTGTCTTCCCACCTTTAGCTACTGTCTTCTATCTGATTTGCTCAGATGAAAAAGTCACTGTGTATTTTGTCTTTTCAAAACACCAGCACTTGAAAACAAACCAATCAGCGATAGACTCATAGTTTGCAGTATGGCAATAAATTAAGTGACGGTTTTCAGCAGTGAAAGTGGTAACTGCGTACCAGAGCTGAGTCACAGCTGATGTGACACAGCGATGACTGAACACACAGTGGTGCAGTGGGGAAGCTGGGCTGCCCGTGGGGCTGCCCTCCAATCTCCTGGAGGTCAAGATACAAGGAAAGCAGGACCCTCTCGCAGGCAGAGAGCAGCACAGTCACAGCCCAGAAAGGGAGATGCTCACCTACAACCCACTGCTAGCCCACGAATGGAAATACACACAACTGGAACAAGTGAAGAGTTTCACTCTCACAATTTGAACAGGAAAAAAACCCAACTCTGACATTTAAATGGCCATGAGCTAGGGAAGACAAGAGGAAGATCCAACGTGTAGCCTACAGTCTGGGATCACAACATAACAGTAAGCATGAAGTCATTAAGACTTTAACCAGAAGGGACAGAAACAGCATCTGGAGATGGACATAGAGCATAAATAAGAGCAGCTGTTATTGTAACCACACACCACATCGGGGATTTCATCCAGTTTGAGGAATGTCACTGCCTGGACACCAAAAAATACAGCAGTTCAGATTTTTTTTCCTTCTTTGCTCCCTGGCAGGAGCTGCCACTGCCCTTCTGTCCTTATTGCACCCTGCAGCCCTCAGCACCCTGGGGAAGGCGAGGTGCAAGGGGAAGGGAGTGGCTCATATTTGCCAAGCCTGTGGAAGCGAAGTGGGGAGTAACTGCTGGGGTGCCTCAGTGGTTTCTCCCTGTACTGTTCGCCTCCTCTCCACAATGTGCCTGGATCCTTAGTGCACACCCTAGAGATACCATCACATTTAATTATTTATTCCGGTATTGCTTTAAGTACAACTATAGTGAGGCAAACTTATGGGGTTTTACCACAACGAAGTGGAGAAAGGGAGATGAAGCAGGAACTCTGTCTAACTTAATCAGCTGAGAGTTTAAGTGTGGTTGGAGAAGAGCAGGAGAGAGAAGCTCTGCTGAGACATCCCTGCACTGCTCCACAGCAAGCTACAGAAGGTAACTGAGCTCCTGCCATCTTTCTGCCCATCATTATGCACCAGCCAAAAGTTGCAGGAGGTTGCTGAGGACCTGCCCTGTCTGCCAGAGTGGTTGAGGCTGAAAAAAGGCTGAGCTGACGTAAATTGACAGAGCCAATAATGGAATCTCTTTCTTGGAACATTTTTTAGCTCCAAGAAAACCACCCCTCATACACGTAGTACCACATCCCTCAGCAAAAACCTTAGCTCAGAGCAGACAATTTCCATTTCTTCTGTGGCACCTCAGAATTTCTACTTATGCATTTATTACCTGGGGTTTGTACCACACAGCAAGTGCTATAGGCAGCACAGCAGGCAGGGGTATAAAAATCTCCTATATAGAGTCTGCTGTACCTGAGTTATACAGGTTATGCATTGAGATGAAGATTCGTATAATTAAAGCTTAATGGTAGAAACTGCAATTCAGAGCCTAACTTACATACATAAAAGAGAAGAAACAAGCGTGTAACAAAATAAAAAAAAAAAACCAAAACAACAAACAATGAAACAACAGTTTTAGGCACTAAGCTGAAAGGGTAGATTGTCTGGCAGCCCCACCAACAGGTAGAATGTACACGAGCAGAATCCTATGCACAGTTTGTACTCCCTGCTGTTGTAAAACTTACTGTAACACTGCTGACTTGCGCTCTCCTCACCTTCCACTCACCTCAGCCTACAGGCATCAATTGCCTTGCTGCCCTGATCACATCATACTCTGACCCTTTGGTCCACATTCTGCACTCGGGCACTGTCAAGCCACCAAGGACTCGCTCACAGTTTGTACCGTCATCTGTGGAAACAGGTTTTCTAATAGCACTGTGCACGTACCATATAGCAGACGAACGACAGCTCCTGCAGAATCAAAGCCGGTTCCTTAGTGCATACGCTTGGTTCAAATTAAATACTTCTCTCGCCTATAACTGATACTTAACTGCTGGCCCCATGCCACAAACCCAGATGCCATTATGCTTGTTACATTAGACACATAAGAGCTAGTTCTTAATTTAAAAGCCAAGAGAAGCCCTCCCTCTCATCTTTTGCATGCAGAACTAACAATCCCCCTTTAACTGCTGTTCACAGCTCTACAGTAAAATACTTCTAGAGCACGAAGGTTGTCCTCCTCATCACAAATTACTAAAACATGAAAGGCAACATAACGCTGAGTGCTTTGGAATCAAATGAAGCTGGGGAAGCAGCAGGAGAGAAAAGAAGAAGCTGCTGTCCAATACAAATACTGGCATTTGACAGACTTGCTCAGTGCTTTAACAGCAAAATACCAGTTCCAAGTTTTAAATAGGAGTTGTGAACCAAGTACATAAATCTCTTGCCACATGTCCTATGAAACTAAAGCCAGTTTTCAAAACAGACTTTTGTCTCTCAAACTGCTTGAGCATTTATCCTCTGGAGCAGGGACTGCCCCGTGTTGGTTCAAATAGTACCACAAAGGGCTGCTGGTGCCAGACCAGTAGTTAGATATTAGCACAATGCGACCATTATTGTGAGTATAAATAGCCCAACTGCTGCATGGCAAAGCAAGAGGGGATGGCTCAGCATTCTTAGTATAAAGAGGATACATTGTTTATTTAGGGCTGAAAGTGTTTGAGCTGAACCAGCAGAGCTATATATACATTGGTTATTCATTCCTCGGATCAGAGAGTTAGGGCCTGAGGTATTACAGTGCTTTCACTCTAGCTTGACCACTATGGGGCATATCTTTTATGCCTCTTTCCACCCTAACAGCCAGTTACTTACAAGCCATTAAGTGTTTTACTGGAGAGCACAATAGCAGAGATTGTCCAAAAGACAAATGACGCTCTGGAAACAATGCAGAGAGTACCAGTTAACAGGACCTCCTAGTTCTTTTGCTCTCTCCCATCACAGAATGTTTATCCCTACATCTTGGGCTATCTGCACCTATGCTAATAAGGGTAATGCTATGAGGCACTGAAATCTGCTGTTAGAAGCACCATCTACTTACAATGGGCTATTAGGGACTGCAATAAGGTTCCCAGTTCTGGAGTATCAGGCGAGCTGTCAAATTGCCATATAAAAAAATAATGTCTGAAATGCTACCTTTTAACCGCTGCTTCAGTTAACAAACAGAGGCAAAAGGTCTACCAGGAGCAATATGAAAAGGCAGTTTTATCATCTGATCACACTGGTAAATAAACCCCTCTGATTTACAGAAGCAGCTTCCTTTTACTGAGCCACCAGGTACCAATTACTGCTTACACTGGATGGCAGCAAATACAGCCCTCCCTGCTTTGCTACAGACTGGATCTACCAGGCGGTCGGTTCCAACTGGCACCAAGAGTCACAACCTCCAAGGTACATTTGTGTTCTTCTACTGCTACCTCCCAGCCACTGCCAAAGTCACTTCTGAGACCTTGCCTAAGGAAGCACTTCCTCACAGAAAGGAGGATAAAACATTGGAATGGGCTGTCCGGGGAGGTGATGGAGTCAGCGT
>WEIS01013559.1:16262-36296 GCA_013389965.1 Todus mexicanus | reverse complement strand
CTAAAAGACCTAGATTTTTCTTTCTTTTTTTTTTTCCCTCCAACTGTTCATTAGATAACAGATTAATTCAATGGCATTTGTGACAGAAAACTGGGTGACAGGCTGAAAGCTGAAGTGTTTGTTTCTTATGCCCACGAGTGTCAGACTCCACTGACTTCCTTACTACGAGCTACTTTCCATAACTATGGAAATTGGAGGTTATGTCTATTTAGATCAAGAGAGAGAACTGTGAGAATTCTATCACCACTGGATAAAACAGGTTTATCTGATCTGATCACTTCTATAATCAGTAGGACTTCCACTTTGTGAGATTGTTGTACGAGATTATTATATTAAGACAAACCAAGGTGCCTAGTTTATATCCAACTTTATAGTGTTCTGACATCATCTGATGCACTAGATATCAACCAGATTCACAACTTGCATCCCACTTCAATGCCATAAAACTTAGTTTAAAATAATCACCTGTGGTGTTTATAGTTACCTAACTGTAATACCAGAAGGCAAATTCTTCTCCTGATATTATTCAGTAATGTAACAAAATAGCGGAACCAAAAAGACCTGCTGATGTGGTTGTGTTCCACTTCCTCACCTTCATCTGTTGTGCTACTCAACAGGATGAAAATGGATCACCTTTCTGCTTTTGGGGACATTAGTTCCACATGTTAATCTGTACACCAGATGTTGGAAGAATCAATTATCAGAGACATTTATTGTCAAAAAGAAAACAAGATAAGCCTCACAGGAGCAAAGCAGCTGATATTTTCATCCAGCACTTAGTGCATCATGGAATATTAAACTGAACAGCCAGGCCCAGATCCTCAGAGGTATTTAGGGACACGTATCTTGCCAGGGGATGGAGCAGTACTGCTCAAGCTAGAAGCCTGCATGCTATCTCCAAACGAGCCGCCTCACGATGGTGTTCACTCTCATTCATTTTCTACAGGTAGAATTTCTCAACAGTTTTTCTATCTTAAAAGCTTGTCACAAAAATGTAGATAAAACTAAATATTCTTTCCACTCTTCTCCAAAGAAACCTCCAGAAGGCAAATATTCTGCCTTCTAAATAGGCTTCAAATTAAGGGAGTAATCCTCCCATCCATGCATTTTTACCTGAATTACACTGGCTCAAGCAGTTATGCACAGCTTTAGGTGATAAAACAGCATTTACATTCTTCAAAGCCACTCATCTGTGCTGTCATTAGTTCTTCGCAGTTTAAATCCTACCTCTTTTCTAACCAAAACAGTTTTTAGAGATAATAAGCAACAGCACTGCAGGATTTTTTAAGTGTTTTAAAAAAGTACTTTTAGCGATATAAGAAGTGACTTACAAATCATTCAGAAATGGGTAAAACCAAATAAGAGTAACTTAATTTCCACTTAATTTTCCATTCTCATCAAGCTTAGTTTATTCAGGTCTGATTAATTGTCTGCAAAGTGTTCCAAAAATATAAAACATTGCATAAATACTAAACAATAATAGAGTACTTAAGGAAAAAATAATCTGTTAATTTGCATGGAGTTTTAGGAATTAGCATTTATTTATTTTCGCTCTGTAAGCAGCCCCATCCAAGCCCTTCTACCTATCAGAAAATGCTCTATCACTTACAGGACAATGCATCTTCACTTACTTTATGTGCCACAGTTGACAGAAAAAGAATTTAGAATGCCTTACAGAGTTGTACTTATAGAGGAATACACACACATAGATGGTGTTCATTTATTTCCAAACCTACTGTCCCTCCTAACAGGGATTAGAATAGCAGCACTTGGAAGGATTTCAGAGGTTGCTGCATTTTGAGCTTTGTGTTTTCTCAGCCTGTTGTCACAAGAATTTCACTGACCACATCTAAAGCAGTCGGGAAAAAAAAGTAACTAAGAAAGAAACTTCTAACACCTTGTCTTGATACATATATACTTATAATACTATATATTCTTATACCTCTATATATAAGAGGATAATTATGCATATATCCAATTTCCATGCTTAGAAGGGGTAAATTTACCAATTTAGCTTCATCTACAGAAACAAAACCTTCTGGAAACAAAACCGTATAAGCTCTTTGGGAGATCAGCTAGTTTATAAAGCAAAGGCAAGGTACCATAGGTATGTAAAGCCCAGAATTCTGCCTGATCATCTTAGCATAAGTCACATTGAATAGCAGACAAAGTAAACAATCTGTTTCTAAACTGGTGTAAAACGCACACAGCAATACCATCTGGGATCAGATCATAGTGAGGCTGGAAACCATACCAGTGAGACAATAAGAGCTTTGCACTCTGAATTGATTTTGAACTGGTGCTCTAGTCACCTGCTAAGAGCTAAAGAGGCCACATTTGGAGTAAGCAAAATCCAGAGGGTTGGGGTTTTGGGTTGCTGGAGGATGAAAAATACAGTTTACCCTTTTATGTCCTTTCATATCTCAAAATACTTCCCAAGTCAAACATGTTTTCCTATACAACTTTGGCTGTACATATGCAGAGTGGGTTGCATCCTTTTCCACGCTTTTCCCAGCAGCTGGGAATGATGAAAATTACAGTACAGCTTAATGAGAGCATTGCCCACTATGCTCCTCTATAATAAGTGCTAGAGGACTGAAGCCTCTCAGCAGGCATCTGATTCACAGGCAGAGTCACAAGACCAACTCCGCAAAGCAAACCGACCCTAGCAGCAGCAGTAGGGTTATCAGAGCTGTCATCCACATCAGCTCCTGCACAGCCCAGACTGCATGCAATTGTGATCACCCATCTCAATATTCTCTCTTCTTTTTGCCACATCAGCTAGGAATGGGCTGCATTCCCACAGCATCCTCTCTGTGCGCTTTCCCCATTATGCACAGTCTATGTTGCTCACCCAGAAGTAGAGATTAGACTTTCGGAAAGCAAATCCAAAATTACTGGACTGTGCTGTTTCCATCTGGATGTAGTTCCCTTGGAAATCCCAACTGCCTGGCCCTGTGCAGATGCTGAAACTGGATGTTTCAATTAGGAGGAGCTCAAGGATTGGGGGAAAACTGTGAGATGATGCAGTTTACAGTTACTTCCTAATGTCCTTATCAAGGCTTAAAAATCTCTGTTCCTTTTCAGTCACAACACCCAGGCACTGCAGTTTCTCAGGAAGTTCTTTCACCAAGTACTATCTGATACTCTCATCTCAGGAGCAGGCGAGGAGCAGGCACAGAGCACAGCTGATGGGTGCTACCCTGGCCAGGCTTTCACCTGGAGACTCTCCCTGGCCCTGCTTCCTTCCGTGCATCTCAAAACAGGGCTTATTAATGCACTGCTGATTTGATACCAAAGGACCAGCCAGAAATAATCTGCAGTATCAGTTCATTACAGCAAGATTGTCTGCTAATAAGGAGCTATTTTTTGCTACATAATGTGCAAAAATCAGCTGGGTCTTCACTTAGAAAAACCCAAAAGGAAAAAACAACAATAACAGAAGAGCCTTTCAAGCTTGCTACCAAATGTAGATGTTAAGAACATGAGATTTGATGTTAAGGGTTTCATAAACCCACTAAAGCAAAAAATCAGCTCTTTTTGCCACACTATTATTCAAATGTTACCACACAGTCTCCCATATCTATATCTACAAAAAAAAAAAAAAAAAAAGCAAGTTAGTAATAAGAAAAATACCCCGACTGCTCTCTCCAGTCACCACAATGCTATGACAGCATATCTGGGGGATCTCTTGATTTTTCTCCCATTTCCTTATGACAGTAGCATGGAAAACAAAGATAAACTCATGAGCAACTGCAGCAACCAAAACAGTAACATTCCAAACCATATGGAAGAAGATGTCTTTTTAATACAAGAACCAAAGTGGCCTACAGAGAGAGATCCACACATGAAAGTTCACTTTTGTTTTGCAGGATTTCATAGCTAACTTCTCCTCTACTAAGCTCTTAATAAATCCACATCAGTCTTCTTACTGAAACGAAATTTTGACTCTATGTGACAATGAACTGCACTTCTTCATGCAAAAGCTGGTGTCATTACCACTGAAATGCCATGAGGTTTATAGCAATCCCATCAAAATGTTCACTCCTGCAAATCAAGGACTAAATGCTTTGCTCAAACCTTAAACTCTCCAAGGAACTCTATGTTTTCATCTATAAATATGCAATGTTTACAGTGGAAGAGTGGATATACTGAAAAGGAACTGCAGGTAATTTATGTTCAGTGCAGTGGCAAAGGCATGGAGACACACTGGTTGCTGGACCCTTCTGTGGAGCTCTTCTAGGGGCCCAAGGCCCAGGAGATGACAAAACTCTCCTTTACAGATACCACCTGCACTCAGACTACCTTACTGGCAAGCCAGGCAAATTGTGAAGAAGAATTAACGTTAAAATGCTTTTAGTTCAGTCAGGAACCCTGGCCTTCAGGAATGTGTTTCTCTGAGCAACACAGGATGACGCATAGAGCAATTATCTTTTTTTTTTTTGCTCCTGACTGGGCAATGCAGTGCCAGAACCTGCACCAGTTAGTGATTGTTAAATGAAGCAGCACTGCAAACTGGCAAAGAGAAGGGAAAGAAATGCAAATACAAGCTGTTGTTCCTGCCATTGCTGCCATCAATTCTCCTATCAGCCTTGGGCCAAGCCAGTCAAGGATGCTCAGATGCAACAGCAAGGAAATAACCCACATGAGACCCTCATTTAAGGACTAAGGTGATAAATTCACAAAAGAAGCTTTTTCCTTCACTCCACCGTTAGTTTACAATGACAAAGTGTCAGAGATTTGATTAGCTCCACTTTGAATTCAGGTTCAGCCTCAGATTTTGTCCAAGGACATTTAGAGACAGCTGAAGTGGCCAACATCTGCCATAACTGCAAAGAAATGAAGTAAAACCCTGGCAGAAACAGCAGCAAAGCTCTGATCCAACATTCACAATGGGCTTTTGGGTTGGACTCACTTTTCTTTTCTCTCTGTGGTGTTCTACACAGTACAAACTCCATGCTGTACATT
Organism: Todus mexicanus; assembly: GCA_013389965.1. Lineage (NCBI taxonomy): Eukaryota > Metazoa > Chordata > Aves > Coraciiformes > Todidae > Todus > Todus mexicanus. The sequence goes on along the minus strand of WEIS01013559.1, from coordinate 31,328 downwards.
TGAAATTGGCCATGCTCTGTGCATCGTGCATCACATTCTGTCATTACAATAACTGATTCACCATTACTACTTGATAATATTCTATCCACACAATTAAGAATTTTGTTTAATCTCCTACATGCTCAAAAAAGCCAACAAACCAACACTAGAAGAAAATACTCTAGTGAGTTTTCTGCATATAATTCCTCCTCTATCACTGGGCTACCAATGAGTGTAGCCTTTGGCAGTAGGAGCTGGAAATTAAAATTTATTAGGGCTTTGTTTATCTTTGCAAGCATCTTTCCTTGCTTCTGTCCTAGTAGAAGCTAGTGGTCATACAGAGGAAAATGCCAATATTTGTTGATTATATGGTGTAATAAGAAGAAAACCAGCAAAGGCCAACTCAGAAAGGAGCGGCAAATGTTCATGAGAAAGTAAAGAAAAATTATCAGTGTTTCTGAGGGAACTAATGTAACATTCAGGCTCTCTGGCTCTTTTTCTAGACTTAGACCAGAATATCTCCCTTGAAGTCGCTGGTCATGTGTAAGCTTAAAGCTCTAATACTAAAATGTCCACCAGACCCAAACATAGGCCAAAGGACCCTCCTAGAAAAGGCGCAGTTGATTTTAGGAAGTGATATTTGCATTTTTTAAACAAACCATCAGCTTCAACCTTTCTGCACACATACACCTCAAATCCTGTCTGGAAAACATGTCCAACAGCTACATCTTCAGAAAGTATTTTGTCCTTTCTCTGTAACTGAGAACGAACCTTCTGTTAAATGGACACTTCGCAGCTCACTGGACCATGGGGCTCTTTGAGGAGAAGCAAAGCAGAAAACAGTCCAGTTGTTTGGTTTAGCAATGAAGTTACCCTTACACGCAAGCTAATTTATTTCATTGAAAATGTCCCAACTAATTGCAACGTTTACCCTCAGAGCACACGCGTGGCAGTCGCATTAATACACCAGAAGACAATGGCTCCAGAGGAGATACTACCATGTACCAGGCCAATAATCCACAAATGGTAAAGGATTTTCACAAAAGACTCCAATGGTTTCCAAGGAGCCATTACGGCGTATCAGGTAAATAAAATATTATTGAAATGTATTTTTTGCATTTAAATCACTTGCAGCAGGTGCATAAGAAGTAGTGTATAATAAAATGGCTCACATTCACTTGAATACTAACGAGGATCAACAGAGACATTTAGCAAGAAGAAGCACCAGCAGGTTCTTACCATCGCAAGAGGAACAATTCCCACAAACATTGTTCGGCTGACAAAGATCTCGGAGACCACCAGTTCGCTCACGGAGTCATCTCGAGGGTATTCCACCTGCCAGGTAATTTGCTGGGCCCCTGCCAGGCTGCTGGCATTGTCAATCTCAAAGTCCATCTGCAGGATCTCATAGGAGGACATGTTTGCTCTGGAAAACAAAAGCAAACCACAAATTTTTTTCACAACATCAGTAGGATGTTAATTAGAAAATATATTTTGATTTCTCTTTTTCTATTCATCAGAAGATTTACCATTAAATGTGAAGTGCAAACTTCTAGACACCAACAGAAACCTGAATCAAACTACGCACTGGGCAGCTGCTCTACTTTATAGAGAAGGTGACACTATGAAATGGAGGCATTTTTCCCATTAAACTCAGGCATTCATTCTCTGTAATCACAATGAACTTACAGCATAAGCCCCAAAGCCTGGGAACTGCATTGCACAGATGTTGTTAAATTATTTAATATAGCATTATTACAATTTTGTTGCTGCAAATACTGATGCTTGGAAACAACAGAATACTTGGTGATTCCTCATGCTGTATCAGAAATGAGAGCTTGTGGGGGAAAAAAAGTCTTTCAAAACCAAACTTTTCTTTATCTCAGCAAAAAAAAATGATTTGCAGATACTATACAAGATGAAAAATGGGGGATAGATTATCCTTATTTTGAATTCATGAAAACATTCTTCTCATCAGTCGTGCAGACTTGTAATTATATGATTGTTACATATTTCTCACATAGAAATAAAAGTTTGAAGGTGAGGACGTGGATGTAAATGCATAGCATTCAGAACTGTATTTAAAAATTACTTCTGCTTCTTTTGTTAACAACACTTAGCACTCTCCTCTGGTCCAACACTATGTAAATATTAATAATTAATCCTCAGGTTAGAAAGACAAATCTTCATGTTACAGACACCAAGATTTAACCAACAGCACTCAGCGCATCCACAGCAGGGACCTATTTAGAAAACAGACCTCTGCTCGTCCAGCACTTCCACAAAAATGACAGTGTTTTACAAAGCAGCATACAAGCTCCTGTCCCAATTTCCCAGACAGAAGCCTGCAGCGTGGAGATCTGATGCAGCTTACAAAACACAGCGGTAGGATGGAAAGGCAACTGACCTGAGTGCAGACTCAACTGCTTAATCATATTTCATTGAAGGGAAAGCCAATGTTATCAATATTGCTGAAGTTTCAGAGTACGTGCTCATAAAATAGGTTAAAATGTGAATTTGCAGCACATTGGGCCATTCTGTAATGACTTCATAGAATCATCAAGGTTGGAAACAACCTCTAAGTTCATCAACTTTATCGTAACCATTAAACCATGTCCTGAAGTGCCACATCTATACGTTTTTTGAACACCTCCAGGGATGGCGATTCCACCACCTCCCTGGGCAGCCTGTTCCAATGCTTAAGCACTCTTTCGATGAAGAAATTTTTCCTAATATCCAACCTAAACCTCCCCTGGTGCACCTTTAGCCCATTACCTCTACTGAGAGCTTGTTCGCAATCCAGGGATGTGTCCTGTGCATGCAGGGACCCCTCAGTAATGGCCTGCCTTCTGTAATTTCACCCTCTCCTGTCCACAGTACGTTATTTGTGTGCTCTTACCCTAAATCAGTGACTCCAAGAGCTGCATTCATAGAAAGTTTTAGCCTGTTGCTACAGAGACCAGAGATTTAAAACATCCTTCTCCACCTCCCAACTGCACAGAGGCAGAATCTGGTTCTGCCATCTGTTTTTGAAGGCGCATTGTAAAGGAAAAAAAAACTGAACAGGAATTATTGATTTTCATGTTTTCTTTCTGACAACAAACACCACAAACATATGCTTCAATGCCTAGAGGATAAATATTTTCCATGCTGACAGAAGATAATATCCACCTCCAGGCAAAACTAGAAGCTATTAAGGCATCTTCCAGGTGACCAGTCAGACAATCGGCAAAAACCTTTAAAGATAAATACTATTACACAATACTGGGGATGGAATTAAGCCATTTCTGTGAAAAAGAAAACTACAGTGGACACTACAATGCAGTGCTCCACTTCATTGTTTTCTGCATATCACTTCTGGCAGTATTACATAAAATTAATTTGCTCCCAACACAGAAATGAAATTTAGAGATGAGCTTTACGCTAACTTTTAGAGACGAGCTTTAACTATGGATCTAGATATTGGGCCTGTCAAGGTATGTTTAGATTTGCAATTTAGGTTCAATTCTGTTACAGTCAATAGCTGTCACTCACCAAAACGCTCACAAGTGGTTTCAAGCTCAGAACATAACCAATGATCTAGGGTTTTCCTTTAGATTCACCGCTTAAATAATATGTCAGGTTAGCCTGCACTAATAAATACACTCCACATGTCCCATTGCTTGGCACTGCCTTGAGCTGAGTTCGTCATGCCTGCAGTGATTCCTTTCCTGCTTTTCTTTTTCCACCTTCAAAAAGTAACCATAATAGTGGTTTGATTTTTTTAAGACAGACTGGGACTCAGGTCTCCCTAAGAAAAGCCTGTGTGTGTCTTGCCTGTATAGCAAGCTGAAGTAATTGCCAGGGAGTAAAATGAGTCTTGTGCCTGTAAACACACAAAGACCTTCACTGCATCCTTAGCACAGCTGTAGAGGTATAAAAGACAAAAGTTTTGTTTAAAGACAGATATGGTTATATACACTGCTGGCTTAGAAATGAGCCTGTGCATCTAGAAAAGAGCAGCAACTTGCGTACGTAAACCTTCCTTAGATCTAATGAATACTAACATATGAACTACAGCAAAGCTGAATTCCAAAGTCTCCCAGGATTTCCCAGGTCCTGATTCCAAAGCGAATCCTTATCATCACCTGGAAAAGCAACATGGCTTGCTTAATGTTTTCTGCTTTGCAAATCATGCAGCATGACATATTAATATTGATTAAAGGAGGATCCTCTTCTTTTCATTTGGACTTTTGCTGACAGAGATGGGCTGACTGCATCTAACCATCTTTGACTTGCAGTTTCTCCCCTGAGTGCATAGCTTTAGCAAACCAGTATTCAGCTTTTTGTTCTCTTTTATTCACCAGCAGGTTTCCAGCTACCTTCAGAACAGCAGGTTGATGAATTTTCTCTAAAATTACTGTCTTTTTTCTGCTTTAGGACAAAGATTCAGTCTTCAAGCTATGCCACGTGTTACAATACCTGTAACACAGAGTACCTCACGGACTAATCCACCCTCTTTGTTCTAAGTCTCTTCCTAGGATACAACTATAACAAACCCATGATAAAACTTGAAAAGTGAATTTCTTTCTTGCTCAGACAAGTGCCTTCCTACTGGCCGCTGCATCTCTTACAGTGGCTTCTCTCCTAGCAGGAAGATTGGTACTATATTCATAATTCTTGCAATTTATTAACCATCCTCTATAAGATCTTGTGGGTGACCTCTGCCTTTTTCCACTGAAATTGATGGAGGTTGCTAAAGTAAAACCAGAGATAAATGAAACCATAATCAAGACCTTAAAGGTTAGCATTTACTTATGTCAGCTCCATTAGCTGATAAATCCACAGTGCAACACCTGTATATAAATTTCACTCCTGGCTACACAGCTTTACACTATAACCCTTTTTTAAAAGGAGTCGTTCTACCCAGCCGTGGAAAATCTTCAGCTTTTAGTCTGATTTGTAGCTGGTGGCCAGTATCTTGGTCTTCGTAGTCATTGTAGATCTGCAACTGCTTGGTGAAGACAAAACGCTACCAGTGGGAAAATCAACTAGCAGAGAAGACAATGATTGTAACTCATGCTGTTATCAGCCATTAAATCCTGCTAAACCAAACTTTATCCTATAAAGATTTTTCAGCTTTTTCTTGAGACTTATTCCATTTTTCTCTTAAATAGGTTTGCACTATTGGGAAGAGTCTGATGGAATCTAAGGACTATAAATCACTTCTCCTTTCCAAATCTTTCTTCTCTTTGCAGTTAAATATTTTTATTGTCCAGTGAATGCTTTCCCTGGTTTAGAGGGATTTTGGCAAATCCTAGTTTAGAGGAGCAATAAAAAATAAAAAGTCAAAATTACTTTTATAAAAAAAGATAATTTCCTGCAAGCATAAGGAAAAGACCTTATAATTTTAGGCAGCTGGCATGCTTGCTAATAAGTCCATTTCTATGGAAATGAGTTCATAACTATTAATTTTGCCTGCTCCTGATCTATTCTTGATGAGCCTTTCAAATTTAGAAAAGCGCTTCATGATTCTCTCAATTTGGTAATTACTAACTCCCTTTGATGAATCCAGCCCAGTGTTTCAGACATGAGACATTCATTACACATTTTTCTCTCTGGTGAGAAGAGAAAAAGAAACCATGGGCTTGGATTTATTTCCTCTCGCAAACTCCAGTAAGTAGGCCCCTTCTTCAAATTGCAATTTATAATCCTATTTGTGGACATTCACCACAGTGCCTCTGCTAGGTGCTAGAAAAACCCTCAAAACCTTGAGATGGCTGCATGATTCCTGTCGTCTAGCCTCATATATATCTAAAGAGAGACAGCTCTAGAGAGACTTTACAGAGGCTTTGCAGTACCTCAAATAGGCCTACAAGAAAGATGGGGAGGGACTTTTTACACGGGCTTGTAGGGATAGGACAAGGGGTAACTGTTTAAACTGAAAGAGGGTAGATTTAGATTAGATGTAAAGAAATTGTTCTTCACTGGGAGGGTGGTGAGGAACTGGAACTGGCTGCCCCAAGAAGTTGTGGATGCCCCACCCTTGGAAGTATTCAAGGCCAGATTGGATGGGGCTTTCATAGAATCATATATATATAGAACTGCATAAGCTGTTTTCCACAAAATAATGGATTATTGTGAAGCTCTAATGTTAGGGGTTTTAATACTTACTACAAGATCACCTGGTACTGAAAGAATACTGAATTTAATTTACTCCTAATTTTTGTCTAAGCCAAACACAGAATTATTGAATTAAGTCCTGGAACAATACACAATGATTGATGTTATGATGGCAATGACAGTCTAAACAGCTACTAGTTACCTTAAACAAACAAATGCCTATTATTAGCTATTAAGAAAGTTTTACATTGCTAAACTGAAGAGCCTGCACTTAGTATTTTAGAGAGAATGAAATACACAAAACGCCAGAGTGAAGGGTGTCAGCAGAGGGCACTTTGCAGTGCTGGGTTTGCCATGGGCACATGGAGGGTTGGCTGCCTCACGCTGCCAGTTCAGCAACAATTTAGTTGATAGAAGTCAGATGCTTCTCTTAGTGCAGTTGGCTATTACAGGAAATCAGGAGTTGCATTCATTCATAAAATAATGTTTTCAGTAAATGGCAATCTGTTTATGAGGCCCGCAGCAGTGTCAACAAAACTCTAAAAAATGGAGCAGACACTAGGTAATTGAAAATAATAAAATGTCTGGCATCGTGGTGCTTGAGAATCTTCTCAAGGTTAATAATGGTCAATTCTTACTCTCTTGACAAATGGTCACGGAATTCAAAGAGAACAGGATTACATAAGCAAGGTACATTAGTTTATAAAATATTTCAGTAATACAGGTCCCACTCCTTTGATCTCAAGAGGATTAATTTCATAAGTACAGTTTACTGAAGAGCAAACACTTACAAGAGGAGGCTTTTCAACAACTGATTGGAAATGCTCAAGACCCTAATTTCCTACCAAAGCCAAATGAAGCAGTAGGCGGCTAGGACCTCTGGGGGAAAAGATTTAGATTAGAGGTCCTGACCTTCTCCCCTTAAGGAAATTAAGATCCCAGCAGTCCAGGATGAAGGAAATGAGAGCAAATATCTACTAAGAGCAGCATCCAGTTTCTGAGTTATGAAGATTTGCATACTGTCAGTCCTTACACCCTGCTGAACACTGGTTTCCAAATGCAGGCACTGTGTAACAGGTACTGTCAGCAGCTAATGCCTTAAAAGCCAGGGTATCCTCTAGCAACTACAACATCCTTAAGCACAGGATGTTCGTCCTTGAGAACAACTTAGCAGGGTGAAAGGGCAACACCTTGCATTACATACAAAGTTTGACTCAATAATAGATGTTAAAACTTGAACCTTTTTCTCCCAGCATATATCATTTTCATTAGGCTGTAAGGACATAAAGGTGTTCACAAGCTTGGAAGCAACCTACTCACACTTCTCTCAGGGTAGTTTGCTAAGAAAAGGCCTCATCCTGAGGCGCACTGGGATGGGTCTGGCTGAAACTCCGCATAAATAAGCACAAGAATCCCTGTCGAGTATTGCAGCATGGATGGCCATCCCCCGGAGCCAGGGCAAACTCCCTGCACATCCTGACTATTTCTGTAAGCTTTTGCATCACAGTGAAAACACTCAGATGACAATGCCACTGCCCATTGCTGCATAGCCACCAGAGAATTTTCTCCTGCTGATGGAAACCAGGCAGCTGGGGGTGCAAGGCAGACACAAATACTTGAAAGAAGCCCTGCTCACTCTTCTTCCATGCCACAGCACTCATGTGCAAGGCAGAAGTTCCAAACAGTGAACAAAGACAGGATGGAAGGCAGGTTGCAAGTAAATCTGCAGGGATGGATAAAGCTTGCTTAGTTTCCTCTCATGGTGCATTTCAAAAGAAACAATTTATTATTTGCTCTGTTGTCTAACAAAGAATTGCTCTGTTGTCCAGTTTACTGTTTACAAAACACTCCTTGGTGGCCTGATCTTGTTGTTTCACTGCCACAAAAGTTCATGCTCTTCACAGATGCATGGGCAATGTAAATGGCTACAAGAGGATAAAACCAAGCTGCTAAATCGGTTAAGAATGTATGGATTGACACAGCACTTTTTAATAATTCAGAAAAAGCCCTGGAAAACAAGAAGAAAATATTTTTTGTTCAAAACACATCACCAAGACCAGATATTATTCATGTGATTTTGCTTAGCCAACATTTTCCCACAACTGAAAACAATAAATCTAGATAATGAGCAAACCTTTTAAGCTCTTCAGCTTCTTCCACTGCCAATTCACAACTGTGCTGCTCACTAACAACTTGCAATAACTTCCACTTTATTTGATTTTATCAACATCATCATGACAACCCTGGAGACAATGGAGACAATTGCTTCAATTATTTTTATTTGCTTCCACCCTTGTGACAGTGGCACAGAAATTCTTTGGGTAAAAGAGTCCTTAGGTACTATTTTAGTTACCCTGTAACAAAACAGGACTTTTTTTAGGACTGAATTCAGTATGGATGTAATTGGTGCACTCCATTAGCAGTACAGCACCTACTGCTGGGCACTGGGACTCCATTTGTTCCTTTGCCATGACTCTCCCCTTTAAAATAGCATGTAATCTTTGGGGGTTTAAAAAAGCATTTTGATTGCACTGGAATATTTTTCTGGCTACTCTTTAGAAGCTCTTTATTGCTGTGCTGTGTATTTCTTAAAATTAAGCTTCTCTGCCAGGAGAAAGCTTCTTGCTGGGGAATATAACAAACACAGCCAGTGAGAAATTGAGGCCAGAGTTTAGCTGGTTTTGGATGCAAATATAGAGGGAGCTATTGTTGTTTAAAAAATATGAATGATTTTATGATGAAAGATATAAGCTGAATCCTAGCCAGTTAATAAATATCAACAGCTCAAATGATGCTTATAATTTTTCTTTAACTATTCAGAAATTCTTACATATTTATACACCATAACAACACAGACTATTTTCAACATTGCTGTGCAAGTAGCTGAAATATATTATAAAGCAGAGATGGATTTTTAAGGAACCAATTGTTGAAAATTCAAGATAAGAAATTCAGAGCTTCTTTGCAATGCACAAACTCACATATGAATACCCCCCCTCCACAAACTCTCAAGAGACCTTTAAAAAAAACCAGAAACAAGAGTACAATTCGGGAAGGCACTGTTTTCACCACGGCCTGTGATGCAGTTGGAAAATCCAAGGCATGGGCACCTTCAGCCAAGCTGCATCTAAAGCTAACACAGCAAACATTTCACTTGACCTCAAAGAAAATAAAGTGGATGGTCAGGGGCATCCAGAGCCTTGATGGTGGAGACAGGGAACATACCCTAAAAGTGACCTGCTGGAAGTCCTTGGGGCCACAATCCCATGGGACAGACTCACCACTTAACAGTCGAATAAATGAGCTTCCTGCAGGTAATTAAGCAGAAGGAAAAGGCCACTCCTCAATTCAGTTCTTACATTATCCCTGTGTTAGATTACTGGTACCAGCTCAGCATAGCTGAACATGCTTCATTCAGAGTCTTGCTCTTCCCCAACCAACATGAAATGGAAGATGTACAAGAGTTTAATCTCCGCGTACACTCTTGCAACTTTATTGTGAGTCTCAGGAAGAGTGACTCTATGTGACAGTTCCTGAACTTATAAAATTCAAGAGTCTTACATAATTGTATATTTACAAATACATACACTGCTGCTTCATCTCCCTAGACAGAGGTAAGGGCTTGGGTAGGTGACCCGAATGCACCTTAATAGCTCAAGCCACATGCCCAACAACATTTCCTTGGTGTTTTAAACACCTTATGGTTTTTATATTCCTGACATTAGCATTAAGTGATCAGACTCTTTTATATTACTATAGTTACCAGCAATCCAGTTGCTGGTTTGGTTTCAGAATTCCAATTGAGGCTGACAGCTGAACCTCCTTGGGAAGAACAATCAACCAGAGGGGATCTACAGATGCAAACTCCCCACGCACTGAATTTATGAATGAAAAGAAAGGGGAGACAAGCTGCAGACTGTGACGTGAATATACTGAATGTGCTGGAGGATACAGGAAAACAGGGACAAATGGTGTTCTGCTCTTCAGGATTTAACAAGCCTCATTCAGCACCTTCTGAACTTAATCCTTCGCTTAATGGGCAGTGTAAATGAGTAAATAACAGAATGACAAACGGCTAGGAAGGACAATGGAAAATTAAAAACAAGTAATTTTTTTTCATCTTTCTAAAGCTTGCTAACTGCACAGAACTCAAGAGTCTGCTGCAGAAGCTCCTGTAATACCACCTGCATGAAATCAAGAAAAATCAAAATAGGAATATGGGCAAGAACTATTTGATTCCTCCTACACTCTCTTCAGATTTAAACAATATGAAGCATCTAACAAATTAGACAGCTTTCTTTGAATCTAATGTACTCTTAGATGGAGAGAGAAAGGGCAGGGTGTCCTGTGGCTAATTCACACTTCTGCTCAGAAATAAATGGCCATGACAACATGTTCAAAGAAGTTAAGGCAGGGATCAGTGTAGTCCACTAATGTTAACACAAACGGGATTCCCCTTTCTCCCCACTTCCCCTAGAGATGCATGACGTGCATAAAACTGTGTTATTTTATAGGCTGATAATTATGTTTTTAAAAAGAGTTAAGCTTTTCATCTCACTGTTGATACTCACTGAACAGGCAGAAAAAACATGGAAGTGAAACTGGCACGTAAACATCACTTTTGCATGTTTTCATTAATAAACGAGATGAATTTGTCCAGCTGAGCAAATACAGGGTGGATCAGGGTCTGCATTCAGCATACGAACAGAAAGACCTATCTGCAGTAATTCTATGTACCTCTGGTAGTTGAGATCAGTTTAAAGTCCTGACCTTCGCAACAAAACTAAAAGCAGGAGGACAGCAACAGTTAAAAGCCTATTTTTGTCCTATAAATGAATTCAAATTTCCCTAGGAGTGCAAAGACAACTCCAAAAAAAACAAAAAGCAGAGGGGTGGACTTAATAATTCTCTTTTTAAAAATCATTCCACGATTACTTTCTAATGGCATGACAGTAAGGTCAGCACAAAAGTCACCATGTAATGTCTTTAGGTCACTTTCTGGAAGGGTAATCACTATTTGGTCACACTTGCAAGACAATGATTTCCCAACACGTGACAAATCCAAATGGAGTGACAGCTAATGTCGGGCTGCTGGGATATTGCTCAGAGCTAAGGTCATATCATGAATAAATGAGCTCAGGCACAAGTGAGTATTAAGTGAGGTTAATTCATTTAGGCTCTGAAAAGGAACAATTAGAAATGGAAAGAGAAGGGGTGTTCCATCCTGCCTACCTCACTCCCCTCTTTGTATGATAAAACATCCTCCCAGGATTTCATTACAATAAATTTCTTTAGGAAGTGAATGCTTCAACTGATGCATCAATGGATGGAGTAGGGCTGAACATCCAAGTTGAGCTGCTCTGGCCTGCACTGTTGGGAGGAATCACTGCTAAGGACATCATGCTAAGGACCTGCCCTATTTGCTCAGGGAGCCTGAGCAATATATGACCCAAATGGAATAGTACCAAAAACACCAATGTGGTGGCTATGACGTTACATTGACTCTCTTATTACCCACTGTAATAGTCACATGATTTGTTTTGCTTATTCATTTTCCTTGCTACAATTAAAAAAGCTACCTAAGCAGAGGTACCAGCTGTCATGAGGAACACTGTTAGATAAAAGGATTTCTAGAAAAAAAAGGCAGGTTTCTGCAGGCACTGCAAATCATGCTAAGTTACATAAAATATCCCTAATATTAAGGGTTAACGCAAAGCAGAATTTATGAAATCATCCTCCTCTTTTCTCAATCTTTTCAGGATTTCATAATCCCTTCCCTCCTCCTGCACCCCCCTTCCAACTCTCTTCCTCCCTGTACAAGAATATGCTCAGCCCTGGAAAATTGTTTAGCTGAAACCCTTAGATTTTGTCAAGCCCTGGCATTCTTTGAGACAGCTGTATTTACACCCATCGCTGCTGGGTAGTCATGCTGGAAGCAATTAGCTTTCATGCTTTTTCAATATCCCCTTTCAAAAACTTTGAGATCCCTCATTGCTATTGATTTAGACAAGCACAGGAAAAAAATTCAAAGAGAGTTCATCCATATGCTGAGCTCCTTTAGTCTGATTCAAACGCAGCAACTTCAGCTCTCCATCACTGAACGAATGCCTCCACAGACACATTCCCAGCCCAACAGCGAAAATGCTCCAAGGCCTTGGAAACCATCACCACAACACTCAAAGCCAGTGGCTTCCAATACTTCTGAGTCCAGGAAAGGTTCAACCAGCCAGCAGCCATCTCCCGTTTAGATCGACAGGTTGCACTTGAGCACGTCTGCTGAGTTTAACAACACTTTCAAGTGTGTCCTTTATGTTTTTTCCAAGAGAATAACCTGTCACTGCTGGATTACTTCAAAGAAGAAAAAAAAATAAAAATAAAATAAATAGACGTGGAAAGAAAAACATGGGCTAAGACAGTAGCTAAATGTATACTGATTGCAGTAATTGAATCCATTCCTCTGTCGGGAAGTCTTGTATTGTATTTCTAATACGCGCTGATAAGTGCATTCACAACATGATTAACTGCCTCCAGACAAGAATGGCTATTATGTTTAACAGACTGATTAGCAAGTGACAGAGCTGCAAACTGTACTCCTGGTAAATTGGCTGCTTTTAAATTACAGCAGCTTTTTTATGGCTCCATTTTTAAAGCGCAATGGTTTGTTGCCCACATATGCAACGTAATTCCTGTCTGGCAATAAGTAATAGAGGATACAGAGCTTTTAACTTTTAATCTTCAGATCTCAATTAAAGCATTGCTCATTTTCGCTTTAATTACAGCAAAATCTGCACCATACATGGCACTCATTAGACAACATCCTCTTTTCAATATCCATCTCTCAAAAACTATCCTTAAACACAGAGTGATGTGAGTCCACCTCTTTGAGAAATTCTACCTTATTGTAGCCACCATTTTTGCTGCTTCTTTAAGCAGTCAACTACGATGGGATTTATTGTATTATTAGCCGAGATTTTGTGTATATTTTGGATTTACTCTGTATTCTTCTACCCAGCATTTGATTAATTCCCTCTTCTTACTGCTATAGGTACCTTTCCCGTGGAAGTCCCAGAAGTCCCAGTGATGTCAGAGCAAGACAAAGGGAAGAAGTGCCAAGTCTGTGCCACCTATAGCCCTGCTCACCTCCTGGAGCAGAAATCAAAGCAGAGATCTCAAATCTGACTTCAGTCCAGACCTGGCACAGCATAAGGCACGCCCCTGCTATAGCCAGGACTGCTTACACCTTGAGTGAAATGAGTTCTTCATTAATTTTGTGTAATTCATACCAACAAACAGTAGGATTTAGGCACATGGTTCCTTGCCGTGCTTCTGAAAATCTTGCCATCAAATATGTGCTTCTGAAAATCCTGCTGTCAAATACGTGCTTCTGAAAATCCTTCCGTCAAATATGTGCTTCTGTTTTTGTTGATGGCTCTTATTTTTATCACGGCAACATATGAGAGCACCACTCTTGGGTTTTGGCCCTCTGTGTATTTGATACAAACACAACTATAAAGACACTCGTGACCCCAGAGAGCTCGGAGTCCACAAAACAGAGAGAGAAAAGAGATAGAGTAATCTGCACCAATTTAAATTCATACAGAACGCATAAACCCTTTAAGCACAAATTTATCTCGAGACTTTGAAGCTCAATGACATCATGTACTTCAAACCAGCTTATTTATAACATAAAGCTTAGTATAACTGGTAAGTAGATAGAATAAATCAATTTGCTCTATCACAGAACTTCATCAGATACAATACAGATGGCTCTGCTACCATGGTTTAAAAATAACCTACACATTTTTAAATCAGCTCGAGGCATTTATCAAACGAGGAAACCGGTGGAGGAGGATGTTGTCTAGCTTGTATACATTAATGAGACCATCCACCCAGCAGCTTGGTGCTTTTATTAATCTTACCTCACATGTTTATAATTTTATTCTGGACACTCAGCTGAACCGAGAGAAAATTCAGTTTGCCCCATCATTTATCTTTGCTAAATAGCAGGACAGAACAACTTGAAGTTGTTTATTGAATGTAGATAAAAGAGGGAAGGGGGTGGGAGGGGTATGGGGAAATCCAAAGGGCAACCTGATGTAGAACAGAACATAAAACACTTCAGTAACAAACCCACTGTAGGCAAATGTGGTGTCCTGGCTGAGCAGTCCAACACCTCATGCTGGATGAAAAAGGACGACGGGAATTAACAGACCCCGAGAGGTAAACCCTATAACAAATTAATCTTCAGGGAGACTGCACCACAGAGGATGATTAAGGAACTGGAGCACGAGCCTTATGAGGAAAAGCTGAGAGACTTGGGGCTTTTCACTCTGGAGAGGAGAAGACAGAGAGGGGATCTAATAAATGTATATAAATATATGAGGGCTGGGTGTCAAGAAGGAAGGGACAGCCTCTTCTCACTTGTGCCACATGATAGGACAAGGGGCAATGCATGCAAGCCACAGCACAGGAAGTTCTACCTCAACATGAGGAAGAACGTCTTTAATGTAAGGGCCACAGAGCACTGGAATAGGCTCCCCAGAGAGGTTGTGGAGTCTCCTTCTCTGGAGACTTTCAAGACCCATCTGGATGTGTTCCTCTGTGTCCTGCTCTGGCAGGGGGGTTGGACTCAAAGATCTCCAGAGGTCCCTTGTAATCTCTAACACTCTGTGATTCTGTGATCAAAGTGGCCCCATAGATCCTGGCAGCCTCCTGCACGGTCGTCAACCAGTCAGCTGGTGTTTCTCAGCTAATCTGCACCAGGCAGGGAGGCAAGAGGGCAAAACACCCCACAGCCCTGCAAATAATACTGCTTGAGGAAGGAAATTCATTTGTTTCTCAGCTTTCATCTCTCCTGTTCTCACATTCCACCCACAGAGGGAAAATTAGGTGTTGAAGTTTGCTCAGGATTTATTTACTCAAGGATTTGCCACAAGGTTTTTGAAGGAGCTTTGTCCAGCTCTTCCCATTGGCAGGAAAACCATG
>WEIS01013559.1:0-15998 GCA_013389965.1 Todus mexicanus | reverse complement strand
TTTTTTTTAAAGTGATAATCAAAACATAAATTCTGGCTAGAATGTCAACTTCAAAGTTTACTTCTGCCTTTATAAGATAAATTTAAGAAAAACAAGATAACATTAGAGTTCATTAGCTACACGGTTTAGACTTACTGCTTATTAAAAAATATATTAGCCGTTCCCTGCTACTTCAATTTATCAGCTGCACCATGCCCATATTTTGTTTCCAAGAGGATTACAACAGCACATCTAATTATATGAATGCTTCTGTGGGTTCTAATTGAAAATGAGATCAGTTGATAAACTGCTCTGATAAGGAATCAAACACGTACTAGAAGGTGGTGACACCTATGTCTGCCGGTTTTGTTCCTTTGCAGTGGCCTTTGAAACACACAGAAATTGCTTGTCTTCTGCCCTTGCTCACTTTAAGCTCACCTCTGCCCCACAAGATACCCACTGTTCTTTGCGACATCCCTCTCCGTGCTGCCTCCCTGGCCTCTTGCATCCCTCTCCCATTTTACTGCCATTTGCAGACCTCTGAGGTCAACCCCGTCTCGTTGTCCCCACCCTGTCACCTCCAGCAGCACCACCAGGCCCATTTGGCATGGCCCCTTTCACCACCTACAACCTCATTTAAAATCACTGTTACCAAACTGCAGCCTTCTGAATTATTAGTGACCATCATCCAGATATGGCGGATCCTAAACCACCCAGGGAAACACCATCAAGAAGCACAAGAAACTGAGCAAGCTGAACAGGGTGAAGGATCAACAGTAATCCTCACTATTTAGGGTAATCTTTATCAGCTCACTTTCTAAAGATAATTTCAGAGACGGCAGCAAACACAAGCACTGGGCTGGCTACCACACCCTGGCCACAAATATAATGTGAATTATTATTAGTGCAAGTAACACAGAAAATAAAACATATAAAAATTTTACAGGGTTTTTAGCAGCTTTGTGAAGCTTCTTACAGCACCTAAATCCTGTACCATGGGTCAAATTTAGCTTTTGACACAGATTTGGTCTGAAGAGCAGGAGGGTGGGGGTTTTTAAAGATAAAAACCCAACAACTCCATTTTCAAAAACTACTTTTGAAAGACGGAAAAGCCTGGAGGGCATCCTCCTCTGTTCATAAGCTGAATATTGAAACTGGGTTACAAGAGGAAAGCAACCTCTACCATGTTTCTCACAACGCGGTATTAAACAGCATTCTGAGGTTTCCGAGTGATATTTGGTTTTAAATTGCTTTTAACGCAGGAACATCAGGTTAATGAGCTTTATCCAGTTTGACTAGAGGCACTGAAGCAAACATTGCATGTTTATAAGTTTGCTTCTTTTAAAGAATAAAGTAATGCCATATTATTTATTTTGGGTGAAATGATGACATCTTCAGCATAGAGGCATGGAACAATCCAGAAAGTCTGGCAAGCCTGATACACCGAAATGTCAGAGGAGAGTGGGAAGAATGTATAAAAAGAACGAGAGATTTGGGAAACCGTGGGAAATTTTTTTAAGTGAAGAATCAAAGGAAAAGAGACTGAGAATTTTAGTTTTTAAAGAATATAATAAAAATCAGTATTTTCCAGCACCCCTATTTATCCAAACTGTGCCTTCAGAACCCCAGTCCTTCAAAACATTTCTCACCAGGCCACCATCTAAACAAAGCAGGCTGTGGGAGGTAGCTGTAGATTAGCAGCTTTAGCTGCAAGACTTGTACTTCTGCGTATCATTTTCAGTAGAGGCAATGCAAAAAAAACCCCAGAAAAGCCTTTAGAGGCAGGAAGCAGATTTGGAGGCAATCTATAGAGCATTTTACTAACACCTGTTTTCATGCAACTCTCTTAATCCTAGCGCTTACTACCATTTGTGAACAATTGCAGGAGCTATTACTTTAAATTAATTTAAAATTTTAAAAAACCCCAACCAAACATATTTTTAATTCAATAGTTAAAGCGCAAGTGTTGCAAGGAGACGTACAAAGGAGAACCAACAAGATAAAGGTTCCTTTCTCTTTACCCAGTACTTGAAGTCATACTGGTTTTAAACTACTGTAATACTGGTCTGTACACACTGCTTGCATTTGGCTTACAGGACTGAGCACACAAAGATCTTTGTGGACCTAGTCTAAGGCTGAAGCTTCATTTTCTTGGAGCTTCCTCTCCTCATTTTTTTAATTCATAGAATCATAGAATGTCAGAGGTTGGAAAGGAACTCTGGAAATCATCAAGTCCAAGTCCCCTGTCAAAGCAGGGTCACCTAGAGGAGTCTTCATAGGTATTTGTCTCCTAGACTTTACTTCTCTATCACCTTCCCCTGAACTAAGTATATCCTGTGAGTGAAAAGTAGTCTATTGTGAGCTGCTATGTTGGATTTGGTGGCATCGTCTCCAGGTCAGCCCCCCCAAGCACCAGATCAAGCTTCCTGGCTTGAAGCAGAGACCCAGAGCCCTGGCCAGGTCCTGCTGTAGAAGCAGGAGTGGTACAGAAAAGATGAATAATTCACTTGGACAAGAACTACATCTTCTCCCCCCTCCATTTCAAGCCTTATTTACCAAAGATCCAAAGCCCGACTGGAAACCTACTTCCAGAAATGAAAGAACCATGACAGGAAAAAGCTGCAAGAAGATCAATCACAGAAATGCCTAGTGAATAACCCAGCAGGCCACAATGTTTCTTTGGAGATCCGCAAGCAGCCAAGAGATGACAATACTCTAATTAAAACAGCGAGCGGCAAAACATATCCAAAAGGCTTTCCTTCCCATCCAGCCTCTGCTCAGCCACCAAACAATCAAGCAAACATCAAGTTGCATTGAGAGTTGTTTCCACAAAGAAAATTCAGATAACGAGGCATCCTTAAAAACTCTTGTCTTTTTTTTTGTCTTTTAATTTAAAATTGAGAGAAGTGTATGAATAAAAGGGATGATGTCTGAGGCAAAAGGACAGGTAGTTCTGCTCCTAAAGAGGTGCATGAAAACAAGGTTTATTACAAGCCTTTTATTTTACTTCAGGTTTTTTAATTTACTCTTCTTGCTCTCTTTACTCATCTATTCATCTACCCATTGGAGTACTGAAAATTCAAGCTCTTGTTCTTCTGATTCATATTCAAATGGAAAGCCATACAAGCATACAGCACAGCTTTCAGCACAAGAGTTTGAAGAATTTTGTTGTGGATTTGGGGGCCTTTATTTTTTTATTTTTTTTTAAGTATGTAACAAGCCAACTACAAAGTCTGAATCAGTACCTTCCAGATGAATACAGAGGAAATGAGAGGAGAGTAGCAATGGTGACACATCTTCCAGCATGAACTCCATGGAACATGTGGTATATGCTATTATTTTCTGTATAATGAGTAACTTCGACCTGTTCATCTCATCAAGAAAACCCACTTTTCCCTTCACTTTTGCATCCCCTGGATGCTTAATGAAGTGAGTTTGCTTTTGATGAAGGTAAATGCGTAAACAATCTGTTCAGAATGATTCCTGTGCTTTGGTCATCCTCTTAATAGATGAATTCATGTCCTTAGCACCAAGAAAAAACACCCAAGGCCACCTGCTTTGTGGTCTAGTTCTGCCATACAGACCACACCGCTGGTCTTCTCTGTAGGGACTCCTGGACAGGTACCCAACAGCAGATCCGTCTGGCCCTCCGGATGTACCAGCTACAAGTAAAAGACTCAGAAACTCAGAGGTGATCCAGAGAGTCGATGGGAAAGGTTTTTTCATCTAGAATTATTGACCCAGAAAAGAAAACAGGAACCAAGTACAGCAATGTTGTGCTGGGATAAAGCTTTTTAATGGTTGTGTTGAATGGGTTTCAACTAAAATGTTTCAGACCAGTTCCATAAAATTAAATAGTCCACTTCAGAGCAAATTTATCTAAAATAAGGCATTGCATTAATAGTTCCCCGGCTGAACACTAAACACTTGCATAAAAGCTCAGATATCCTGGATTTCCTGTTAGGAAACCATTCTCAAAACAAATTGCTGAGCAGTTGTAGTTCTCACAGGGCTGTTGGAGCTGGTTCCTTCTGTTTTGATGATCACTGTTACCTTGATTCTCCACTTGTCATGGAAATATCAAAGGACTTGCTAATATGGAAGGCAGCAGCCCAGTAACAGCCACACTACAATACTCCACATAAACTTAAAGCAGCATAATGATACTTATTCTCTCATATATTATATAATTTCCTTCCAGCATCTTTACTTCTGGCCTTTAACCTTAGGAAAAAAATAAATAAATCATGCGCTTTGTAATTAAAAAGAAAAAAAAAATATATTTAAAGCTAATAGTCACTAAAATCACCATATTAAATTTATGGGAAATATAATTAACTATTACCATGGCAATCTATAATTAAAAGGATAATCACCTTTTGCTGTATTAACAAACTCATGAATTTAAAATTTAAGACATCTTTGCCAGAGTAAATTTATTTGCATATGTTACGAATAACACGCTCTGATGGTGTTTTCTCTTTTAACTCATCATGTCTTTTATAGGTATCTTGATACCATGTTGCAGTAATTTTCACTCAGGGGACACCAGTGCATACGTGCTCTCCTTTTACTCAGTTAGACACAGACAAATTTGTTCAAAGCTAGAAGAATGTATGTAGACCAAATAAATCTTTGGGCTAAAAAGCACGGTTGCAGCAGCGCACGTAGCAGGTGCCGGCACTTCAGTCATTACAGTGAAGGAAGCCAAAATCAATTAAAAAGTCCATTTATTTGTTTTAAAAGACTGCCTATGCTTTAAAAAGCAAACATTTTTATTTTTTAATTTGAATTATGCTTCACTTTAATTTTAACTTATCAGGGAGAAAAAAAAAATATATTGAAACTTTGGTCTATTTGGGCCTCAACTCCTTCAAAATCGATTTATCATCATTTCATATCCATTTACAGCCATTTTTAATATCAACTTTGGAGTTGTCACCAGATATCACACAGTGCCAGGAGAAAATATCACTGCCATTCAGCCACAAGCTGGTGGGACACAGTTGAGCAAGATGGAACAACCTATGAGCACCAAGTAAGACCCTATGTCACGTTTGCCGGACCCCTCCTACCCACAGGAGAACTTCTCACCACACTTACTCCCTGCACAACGTGTTCACAAGATCATCTGGGTGTGAAAAAGTTTTCATGAAGGGTTTTATTGAGCCACAATAAGCAGCGGCACTGGTCATGAACTTACCTACTCCAGATGACTACTGCAGCAGTAGGAAAACTCACAGCATCTAACTCATACACCTACAGAATAAAGTAACTTGCAAAACGTACTTGGCAAATCATTTTGAACATTAAATAACGCGATCAGATCACAAACAGGCTGTGAGCAATCCAAAACAAGCAGAAGCAAAACAAAGCATTTGCTACAAATTGCACATCCAGCTCAAGAAAGGAGGTTGAATAGCTCACTGTTATGGTTTGGTTTGTCACCTGTTATGATACGGCACAGCGCAAAAATCTTTGCTGAAGAATGAATGCCTCCTATTGAGAGTTCCATTTGGCAATGATTTTATATGGTTTGCAGGTGTAGGTCATGGGTGAAATATAGACCATGATCCCTGTGGCTTGAAATATAGATCTCTATAAACAGCGTTATAAAACAGGTACTGTCTGGAAAACTCCCACTTCTCTTTAAAATAGAAAAAAGGAGATACATGCTTGTTGCTCAGCTAAAATAAAGATGACTCTGAAGATTGTCAAGGGATACAAATTGAAATTATAAGAAAATATGAACTGTAGGGACATTTAGTGTGCAATTATTTAAGTCAAAGACACTTAGAGAGTTGCATAAACAAGCTCAGATTATAAACAGTTTTTTAAAAAATAGTTCAGTTTTTGGGAAAAAACCCCCAGAACTTGTGTTAGATTAGTAATATATTTTAGCGTGTCTCTTTTCATCTATAAAAATGTACAATATTAAATGTACAATACTAAATGGGAAGGAAATGCAAATATTAGCCAGGGCAAAGAATCAGAAAAAAGAACCTGAAGGGAAGATCTACATAGGCACTAAATAATCATCTAAGCAGAAAAATAAAGTGGTACTTCTATGGTACAAAAATGCCAAGTGGTTCAGGGAGCAGCAGAACTAATGCAACTGAGCTTCAGACTTGCATCTAACAAGATCTGAAATTTAAGTGAGATATTTCCTGACATTATCTTTTCCTAACAGTGCTCTTCTCAGTAGGTTCTCTGGATTCCAACAGGTCCAGAGATGCTGCTGTGGCTTTTCTGTCAGGAGGAGCCCTAATGCAGACTCTCTTCTCTGTCTAGTATCTGTACTTCAGAAATCTTACAGGAATTCAGTAGCTTTGAAAACTCCACCTTCGTCAAATTTGGTTGAAAACAGGACACACACTTCTCCGCCTCTTTGGGAAAGTGGGCCAAACCAACCCAACAGATTTAGATGATACCAAGGATGAAAAATGATTTTCCAGTAGATTATGGCTGAAAAAAAAATAGTTGGTGCAAAGGTTGCACCACAAGAGGAAAATGTTTGACAGCACAGAACTGTAACAATCCCTCTCCTGACAGGACTCAAGCAGCACCACGAGGAGAAGATTGCGTGTTTTACTGGGGATAACAGTGATGAAAGCCAGACAATCTACAAAAAGAAGTTGACTATTGGAGGGACTTAAACGGGAACAGAGTTAAAGAATGAAGTACTGGTAGATAGAGAGGTAGGAATTTATCAGTACTTGACGTGTATTATCAAAAAGAGAAATTACTTGGTACTACTAGACTGCATAATTTGCACAGGATTGCAAAAGGAACGGCACCACTCCGGAGAGCTGAGGGAAAAGAGCACAGTATTGCCATCATTACCCAATGTTCACATGGATGGTCAACTAATCAAAGCCAACACAGTTCCCATGAGGCGCAAGGGCTGCAGAATTGGGTCTCTCATGATTTGCTCAAAACCACACAGGAACGTAGCAGAGCAAAAGCAGAAATGACATCCACCTTCAATTTATCTTAACCTTTCTTCAACAGGACCACAATAACTCCAGAATGTCAAGTCCTGAAGGAGGCACACAATGTCGTGCAGAAGGCCCACTCTGGCCGCTGTCTCATCACTGAGGATGATGCACATGGTCTCTGTGGGTCAGCGTCAAGCCTTTACTGCTGCAAGTGCAGCTTCACAGTAAAAGGAAAGCCTGAAGCCTATGTCAGTACATCTGCAGTCTGGCACCACCACGCTTTGTGGCTGCCAATTTGAGATTTTCAGGGATGACAGTGTTCAGCAACACCAGTGGCCATCTGTTTCTTCCTCCTCCTCTTTCTCTTCTTCCTTCTCCTTTGCTTCTACTTAACTCAGTTTTAAGTGACCAAGATATCCTGGAAGCAAAGGTAGATTAACATTTGCGTGGATGATGCAACATCTGGTGATTTACCTCCGAAGGAAGAGAATTGCAGTGAGGCTTTGAAAGAGAGTGTGATCTAGAGGGTTAATGGGGAAAATGGAGCAGCTTGAAGTTGAAGTCATGGCAGTCGTGATTTGACAGACTATTTCCCTGGGTGGCAGGTGGAAGAGCATAAAGGGTGTGTCGGACACAGGAGTGACATGACAGCGTGCTGTAACCAGCAATCAAGGCAAGCCCACCACTGCCTTCCCTGCGCAGCAGCGTGCTGTGAAGAGGGGGAGCAGGAACAGAGATCAGCAGCTTCAACCAAGCTCATTGTCTCTGCTTTATGCATTAACTGCTTTAAACTAAGCGATCATTTTGATGCCTTGCATTTCACTGCCTGCAGCCTACGTCTTCCAGTGACAAAGTACCAGGAGAGTTTAAACTTTCCTTCTCAGGATTTACGTTAACTGAGGCGTGCCCACACCACTCCTAATTCTGTTGTAGAACTAGATAGAGGCTTTGCCGTAGGAAAATTCAAATCCTATATCAGCATTTTTTCAGATGGCTTCTAGCTAAGGAGACATATTAAAGGACAAGCCCAGATTCTGCAGCCAAATGGCCACATGCAGGCCAGTGAACTGCACACTATAAATAACCGTTGCTCAGTTAGACTGCGGTGAGGGAGAAAACATCCCACACAGAGCAGACTCTCCCATTTGCCGAACTGCTTCTTCCTTCTGGAGGCACTGAAAACAAGAAACACTGTGGGTTCAGCAGGTCACATCCCCATCCAGCCACACCTCATTTCACCATCTCAAAATAAATTAAGCAGCAGGCAGTGCTGGGCAGAGGAAGGAATAGGGGCTATTCCTTCTACCTTAGGCCTGCCTTCGACATCAGCTCTGTGCTGGTGAGACTGCTCTGGCGAGGAGTCGAGACTGACCACAGGTACACCTCCCTCCTCACCCTGATCCCAAAGATGCCTGGGGGAGGGTGTCTACAGGAGAGTGTCAGGATAAGGCAAGCATGCAGCAAGACATCCTCCAAGCCCGCAGCCAGCCAGCAGCAGCTGCCAGCGCCGGGATGAAAAAAAAAAAAAAAAATAAAAGAAGGGGAAAAATAATTAATATTCAGTAATATTTAATATTACTGTATGGTTTTTAATTCTGTAAAGGTGTCCTTTACCTTTCCATACATGTTTATAATCTCCAACATCCTCTAGCAAGGACTTGCACAGGTTAGTCAGTTGGTAAAGCAGCACTTCCTTTCATTTGGAACCTGCCAGCTGCCGTTTTCAACTGATGTCACCAACTCTTTTTTGCAAAAGACGGTAATTTCCCTATTCACCTGGCACAATGTTCATTTCTGCACACCTGACTCGTTCTCACTGAGATAGGCATCTTCATGCCGGTGGATATATTCCCTTTCCTGCAGAAGAAAACAGATGTTGCCTTCCTAGCTGCTAATTTTTATCTTCTCTCTTAATTGAAATTACCTTCTGCATCCTTAGTTTTGTAACTAAATATCCCATATGTTGATGGTAATGCTGTTTAGAGAAAAGCTGTTGAAGAAAGTAGGTAATTTTCTTTAAATAATAAATATTAGAAAGTTATTTCTTGACGTGGGAGCATTTCAGGCAGTCAGCCTGACAATTTTAGCTAATTCAGTTCATGCCTCTGGACCTCACGTAAGGATGAAGAACTGAATGGCGCTTGAATTCAGGAAATGAAGTAGCTTTCACTTTTCTTATAAAGAACCTCAACTATTAGCATGTGTGCATCTGGGTCCACCAGCCACCCTTCCAAACAGCCAAGCTCACGTTGACCTCATCGAGGACCTGTACGAACACTGCCAGTATTATCTCCTGTAGAAAAAAAGATTTTCTACCTGTTCAAAGCTAGAGTCTTTAATTTTTGCAATTTTGCAGATGAGATACAGGCATACAAAGCACGGCTACCACAAGACAAACAAGCAACATAACTTGCAAAGAGCTGGAGGATTCAAAAGGAAAGACCCCTGTTGCCAAAATAAGCGGATACACTCTGATAGAGGCAGGTATCTCCAGTGCCTTATTGCAGCAGCAAAAACCTGGAGTAACAATGACTGCCAAGTATTATGAAACCTGTAACCACAGTATGACTAAATAAGCCTCCAACCAAGCGTTACAATAAAGGAATTCCAGTGCTCAGCACAAGGTAATTTTAGATGGAAGTGGATGTTCTGTTGTGATATAACATAAATGAATATAAATGAAATAAACCTCTTTAAGAGCTTCTCAAAAATAATGTGTATTAAATGCTCAGGGAAATTCCTCCAGGCAGCAGTGATTAAATAAATGTAAAATGCTTTCATATTAAAAGGACATGAGCCTGTGTCAGGAAAGAAAGGTTTGACTTCCTTTTAACTTCAGCTTCAAAGCACCTACATTGAGCACAGTAACATACACACGGCAGGTCACACTCAGCATCCAGCTCCAACTAGGAGTCTGAGGAGCAACCTTAGACTCACTTATCAAGAGCAAGACCAAAGCGACACTTGTTCAGGGAAGGAGAGGTGCTATCAAGCCAGCACAGCTCCTAAGGTAGATAGGACTTGCTGGCAAGAGGACATGAGGATAACAGGTCTCAGAAAGGAGCCAAGTTCATGAATCCTTGCATTGGTCAGTCGCTATTACACAGTGTCTTTGGTGAATGGTGCCCTTGCTGCAACTCAGGGCGAACGGTTGCCTGAGCTGCCTGAGCCTAGCTGCAGCAGTTGGGCACAAGGGAAGGTGAGGAACAATCATGCACTCATGTTTTAGCTGGGGAGGTCACAGCACATTAACGATGCTACTTCAAGACAGAAACAAATTCAGATTTGGGCAGCTAGGCCAGTCTGCTGAAGCTTTGGTCAGCCTTCCCAATACCTCCTACTTTGAGCATTAGCACTTCTTCATTTTAAGCAAGAACAAAACCCCCAGTTTTTCTTCTAAGCTTCAGGAAAGTTCAAGTTTTGATGACTGCAATTCAGCACCTGCTGATATTTGTCAGTGGCAAGCTGTAATTTCTGTTCTTCTAGCAACTCTACACTTTTCCTCTTCCCATTTGCCTGCTTTGTCCCCTCCTTGCATTCTCCTTCACACCAGCTTCACAAAAACCAAGCAGTAGGAACTATTTTCTTGTTTCTACAGCACTTGTCATTTACAATTCCTCACCTCTCCAGTGGTTTGGAAGCACTATCTGCTGTAAATATGAATTCCAGTGATACTTTGGAGGTTTTTTACCATCATAGTTCTCCTTTGTGGTTTGTTTTTCTGGTTTCGATCTTTCCTTCCAGCTTCTTAAATTTCACCCATTTCTTAGCTGTAATATATGTTTAAGAAAAGAGTCAACCTGTGTGTTCTTTTAGATGAAACCAGTCTTTTGCACTGCAAACAGTAATTACTTCACGTAGCACAAACACATGCACAACTTCTTGTCACCAAGTGCCTGACAGCATTTCAAATGTTGAGAAAAGTTTCTGTGTCTAATAAAATGGAACAAACTTGTCACAGCTGATTTGATATAACTTATGTTTACAAGTTATATAAAAGAATCCCACCCCACACCTAGAGCAAAGAAATTTGGATGTCATGTATTTAAATTAAATGCACAGTGGAGTTTACTAGTTGGAAACTAGTGGAAGATGATTTACTGAAAGCAGTTAATACTCAGACAGCCTGCGTGGGAAGTTTTAATTGAGACTTATTAGAATTGGAGATTCATGAAATACAGCCCTGCAGATGATTTAGAAACAATTTAAACTGCTGAGCTCCAGGTTCTGACTGGCACTCGTCACAAGTTGTCAAGGACTGGTATGACTGCAATCATCGTCAAGCTGTCCTCCCTGATAGCATCCGTCTGCAAAAGCCTCACCTTCACTTTGCTCCAAGCAAGAGTGATAATTTCAGCATTGAAAAATGGGAAACTTCCTAACACCTCTTCCCTAGAAAGAAAGGGGAAAACCTCTCCAACTTTTAGGATACTCGAGAAAATTAACCGTTCTGTTCCCCTTAGGAAAGAGAGAAGCAAACTGGTAGAGTCAGAGAGCAAGGCAAGGTCTTGGCTAGCTTGTCCCCACCTCTGCCATCAGGGTGTTCTGAGCCCTAAAAACAGATGGAAAGAGAAATCAATGCTCAAATGTGCTCTCAGAATTGCACCAACTCCCAGCAGAGCCCCAACTATTGTCTGGCTCCTCTAAATCACCATGGTGGAGAGGGCCGGCCTGCTACAGGCCTCAAAAACCAGGAGATGTAGCAGGCCTCACCCACCTCCCTCAACACTCACTCTTACGCTGCTTCAGCACCGCATGGTGACTTCTCCCATTGCCTCTGCTTCTCGTGGGATTTTGGCCTGCCTAAATATAAATAGCTTTAAATATATATAATACTCCTATTACTTTAAAAAGCCCTTCTGCAATTTTGTCACTCCAGCACCCAGATCACAGCCAGCCCCAAGCACCGGGTCCCCAGGAGAGCACCTTTCCCGTGACAGCCGCAAGCAGCTATTCCCTGTCCTCTGTGAGGAAAACTAGAAGGCTGCACCTTTAGGAAAGAATAAATTTACAGGTAAGCCAAGGTAAAAATAACCATAACCATCCTATGACAGCGCTTCCTTCCATGACTTCTCCTTCATCCTCACAACAGGACTAAACTGCTTTTTCTTGTGTCTGCCACCACTTGAGTCTGGTTTCAAATGAAAACCACATTTTCGACCCCCTCCCAGCAAAGCACTAGAACAGAGCTGGGCTCTTTACAGATTCAACTCCACCACCCCCGCGTGCCAGTGAAATAAATATACGGTATTTCAGAGGCATAGGACATAAATACTGGCTTGGTTTAGAACCCTGTGGGCAGTAAAGTGCTCTGCCCATTAAAACATAAATTATCATCTGAGTAAAGCTGATGAGAGGCTGCGACTAATAGGAAGTGGTACTAAATCAGCATTATAGGAATGCTCTTTCCAGCCTGACTGTGCGAATTTACTCTCCTCCCTAGTGTGCTTCAAGATGGTAGATGAAAATTAAAGCTAGTTTGTATGGGAGTTCAGAAGTAAATTGCTACCCTCCCCAAATACATCCTTATCAATAAAGTATCTTCTTAATTCCATCAACTATGACTGTAGAACACCTGCCATCCTCAAACTTTCAAGTCTTTATGAGAAGAAGAAATTTAATCTCACAATCATGCTCTGAAGCAGGTAGCAACAGCATTAATACTAACACTGGGTCTGCTAGGAAGTTGAGCCTGGCACTCAGTACCAGAGCTGGGCTTTCAAAAAAAAAAAAAACAAACCCCAAACCAAACAAACAAAAAAACCCACTCAATATATTGGCTATGAATTTCCTTTGGAAAAATCTAAATCTATAACACAACTGTGATGAATCCCTTGGAAAACCCAGTCCTGTGTAGCATACAGAAAGCCCTGTGCTCTGTCCAAGGTTCATTCCCCACATCCTCACACCAACAACTGCTTATCTACAGCGGGAGGGTGCAGATCCTTTTCCCCTCATCATCATGTCCCATCCAGAAAAAGACCAGGTTGAGGCTCCAGAACCAGCTCTGTACCACCGCAAGTTTCATTACTGCAAAGCACAGTGGTTACCTACACCTAGAAATCATCCCAGAAGTCATCAAGAGCTACTACCTCACATCTCTGCTTCACCTCTTCTCAAAACTGAGAACCAAAATCAAGCTCTACTGCCTCCCAAGCAGCAGCTTTCCATGAGGAGTTTTAACGTAAAGCAAAATTTGACAGTTGTTTTTATAGCCAGGGCTATAACATTTGCAGACCTTCAACTATCACAAAAGCCATTGCAGTAAGTGAAGGGGACTTCACCACAAGCACTTGCCCTGGCTTTACCTCACTGAGGACAGGCATTGTTAAATCAGCATGTGAGATTTTCTGTCAGTGTTTATGTCAATTAGCTCATATCAATCCCAGCAAGGATGACTTCAGCTCCTGTCACACCAGCCCTTTATTCTCAGGGAAGGCTTGTTACCCTAATTGTAAAGATGAGGGATCAAGGCAAAATGCAGTAATTTGGTAATTATTCACCATAGCATTTAAACCCACAACAGATCTAGGAACTCAGACTATATCATTTCAATTTTTCACTATGTTTTTAACCCAGACCAATACTTAACTCATTGCAATTAGGAAAAAGTAATCATGACAAGTCTAAAGTGTTTGGAGAGATCAAAACTGTGAGCTTCTTTATGATCTACAGCTAAATCAATACATTCAGATAAACTTTCTGGTTGCCAGTCATATTTCCTTTGGCTCCTGAATTTCCCCTTTTCTCGAGATGCTCGTTTCCTAAGCAATACTAACTCACATCTCTTATTTATAGACCATCTATGCTATTCTTTGCTCTCTGTTCCACAACAGGGCTAAAAGACGCTATTGAGATACAGCTCCTGGAGATCAGCTGCTCGCTAGCTCATGGCTAGAAAGTTGCAAGTGTCACAAAGAAAGATTGCACTCCGCTTCCATTTCTATAGCCTAGAACACAGCTTTCTGGATGTACGTCCCTGGGCAGTGCTGAGAAAACAGGACTCCTGGCACAGATATGTGGGTTTTTAAATGACGAGCGAAAGCCAAAATAAATTGAATGTCAATGTTTAGGAATAGACAATAGCCGTGGGTTCACAGCACCCAGAGCTGCTCTGAACAAATGTGGAGGAATCCTTTTAACTCTAGGTTTGACTTCTTGGATTGCATAACTAAAGTTACTTAAACTCTGTTGAAGACCTTTATAGAATGGAATAGCCACAAGCTCAAGCAATGACTTGTTGGTTTTTCCCTTCCAACACAGTGATGCCCTTTTGTCCATTATAAGTAAAGTGCAAAACCAGTCCTGTGATGAAGAGGCAGGACCTTGCGACGCACCGCATAATGGGACTGTGTTCCCGTGCCACTCGAACTAAACAGAAGTGGAATTGCTACACAAATCCCAAGGTGCCCACTCATGTGAGATGTGGTTTTTATTTATTGGAGAAGACACTTCCATACTCTGGGAAAAAGTTATTTGCTAGCCTTAAATCATCCACGTAAGGAACAACTGAAGAAAGCTTGCAAATATATCAAGAAAAGATTTAGGACTGAATATGGAAAGACAGGACTGAATACACCGAAAGAACATGAGTACAGATAGGTTTAAGAGCTAGGGGTGAAGAAAGCAGCATATTTTAGAACGGAAGAGCAATCTTGCCTCCAGGGTTCCTACGGACACTGCACAAAGATACATTTCACTTTCAGAGCAGGTCATGCAGTAGCCAGAAGGATCACACAGTCTCACAGGCTATGGGGATGATGGTTACTTGGGGTGGGATTTTCCAAGAGCCTAACAGCTACTGAAGGACCCAGTTCAAGCTCAAGCTAGTAAGAGTTTCCTATCTCAAAGGTCCCCTCTTTTTAGCATGTTTTTGACATACAGTTTGGGACACGAGTCTTACATTTCTTCGGACCTGCAGCTCAAGGCATATCCTGAAAACAAAGTCAGTAGAGGGGGAGCAAACGGGCAGTACTGTTTCTCTGTGCCCACCAGAGCACTTGGGGAGCAGACCCTGCCCCTTCTCAAAAGGGGCAACCATAAGAGCCGCCCAAGGGAGTTTTCATGCAGTGACCAAACCAAACCTACTGTCACGTTGCTTTCATAATGCCCCAAAACAAGAATGTTTTGAAAAAGAAAACCTTAACATCATTTCCTCTGTCTCTCATTACAATGTTCTCCAGGGAGCTTCACAAGCTCCTCTGCGGGCTGATATTCGGCATGTGTCATGATGGGGCTAGTCCCAACATCCAAGCTGAGAAATGGCCGTGTCGGACGCACGATCTCATCGTGCTGCAAGGTCATATTTGACTATAGAGATCTTGCCAACCACACCAGAATAAAAGGAATGGTAAACGTTACTGCATTCCAAGAAGCACATAACATGCCTAGCCGAGACATCCTCTCCTCGGCATTAATTCGTACTCAACACTTCATAAACTTTTATCGCAAAGAATGCTTTGGGAATTTACAGAAATTCTGAAATCAGCTCTATCCAACGATAATGCTCAGTGTGTGCTCTGCATGAGAGAGAAACTGTTGTGTCTGTTTGCTGTTGTGAAGTGGTAACCCATATGTTCCTCACATTAGGAAGATATTTAATGTATGCCCTTGGCAAATAACAGACTATGGAGCATCTGAAACAAACAGAACCATCACCCGAAGACAAGACATATTTCTGTTAAAATAAAATAAATTTTAAAGAATGTTTTCTAGGAGAAAAAAAAAAAAAATCAGCAGCTATTTACAGTAAATTAAAAAGATATCTATCAAATCTCACTCGTGGTAATATAAAACTATTCCTGAACTTTAATTATTATGACGAACTGGTCTCCTGTGGCTTGTTCATTTCACGCAGTTAAAAAAAAAAAACGTTAACAGTCTTCTAATTATATCAGTTTTCTGTGTGGAAAAAAAAAAATCTGGCTTGCATTTATTACTCTGTCTAGGGAAGCTATGGATCATTTTGCTATTCACTTAATGCTTTTAATTTACATATCAGAAATACTAATAAGTGTGGTGTTATTAGATCATATTCCCTTTCACTTTCCAACCCAAGAAAATGGTCCATTTTGTTTAGCT